>PVKA01003058.1:0-115093 GCA_004027165.1 Ctenomys sociabilis
TGTGTGGGAGAGGGGACAAAAACTTCTATTTTTATTTAACATTTTATTTCTCACCACCTAGAAGTTGATGAGAGCCAGTGGAGATAGCTCAGCAGAAGAAGCACATGCTTAAGCAAGCTCAGGGACCAGGGTTCGATCCCCAGCACCACAGGCAGCACTGGCCCCATTCCTGGGCAAGCTGAGCTGGTTACCTGGTCTGGGTGTGGTGGTGCACTTCTGCAATCACAGGCTAAAAACAGGAGGATCACTGTGAGTCCAAGCTGCAAAAAGAAGCTGATGATATTTCTCTGAAGAACCTAATAATTATAAATAAGCAAATTAGCCCAAAGGCTCAGAAAGTAACCTCATCTTACTGCTCATTAAATGTCCAATAATTAACTTGAAAAGCAATGATACCTGGAAAAATATGATTATGATCATGATTGCTTATTAAAATAAACCACCCTGAATTAGCAGTTCAGCACACAATATGATTGTAAATCAAATCTCATTTCTTTATTCTAGATATTTGTCAGTTACATGGTTTCTATTACTTGACTTGGCTTGGAGCCGCCTTAAAATAAGGCTTTGCTTGTACCTATTGATCTACAGCATGGTTAGAGAAGATCCTTGGGCTTGATTCCTAGGTGTGAATTAGAATCTTCTAGAAGATTCTATCTGGAGTACGTACAGAAGAGTAAACTCTAAGTCTTGCTTTGATTGTTGTGGCTGGAGGAGGAACAGCTTAGACAACACAATCAGACAAAAATTATTTGTGTATTCAATATGAGAGGATTAAAAGGAGAGAGGGGACAAAACCTGTCAATTTGATTGGACTCAGACCCAGTGAGATAGCTCAGTGAACTAAGCTCCTGCTTAGACAAGCTCAGGGACCAGGGTTCGATCCCTTGGCCCCAGAAGCATTGCCGGCACTGCCCCTGGGCAAGCTGAGCCTGCCACCGAGTAATACAGACCTATAATCCCAACGCTGGGGAGGCTATCGTGTATACATATGATAGGAGTTCCTAATGTTCTTTCACAAACCTCGCACAGGAGCCCAGGCTTTCCTTTTCTTGTCCTCAAGGACTTGTCCACAAGTTCACTTCTTGACTCGTGAGAACTGTTACCCTTCTCCATTTGCAAACCCTCACCATCCTTTCCTTGCATAAGTACATCACACATTTTGGTCAACCCTGTCAGGGGATGCTGATTCCTCCATCTAAATGCTCCTAACTTTGCCACTTTCCTATTTCATTTTTTGTCTTCTTAAAATTCTTCATCTGCAAATATCTACAAAGAAAACCTTGCAGTTCCAGAAGGCCACAGTCAATCACTATACTACCCCGGAACCTAGCGCAGAACTGGGGTCCTGGAAGGTCCACTATGTGTGCTTGTTCTGGCTCAGAAGAGGCAGGGGCTGTGAAAAGAACAGTAGGGCTCAGGAAAATAGGAGTTACCGTTTAAGCTGACATGATTTTTCAAACACGATTTAAAACAGGGCTTCAGTTGACCAACATATAGGAGGTTGGTAGTTCTGATTTGACAGTGATACGAGAGCAAAACCCTGCCTTCCGTTCTGGGAGAACAGTTGTAAATGGGATGGCGGAGAGACAAGATGTGCCTCATTCTGGATTTCTTCCTTAGTCCAGGTTTATTTCTGTGGAGCTATATTTAGATGGTGAAAAGACATCCTACTGAAGAGGCCCTGCGGCTTGCCAAACGATGTCCTCCAGGTTTTGCGCTGACCCCAGGCCCCAGTTATTTCCTCCTTCTGCAGTCCACACCAGGATTCCGCATAGCACAGCCTGCCCTGCTGCTGGAGAGTGAGTACCGATAGACAGGCAAGCAAAGAGGGGGGCTCAGCTTTGCTGTCCACAAAGTGCCAACAGGAGGCGGAAACCAGCCTGCGCTTCTTTCCTCAGGATTCAAGATGTAGATGTTAAGGTTTGTGAAATTGGAATATCTAGATCAAAAGCCAGACATGAAACCCCAAAAAATTGAAAAGCAGGAATCTTTATAGGCTCATGAAAACAAAGAATAAAAGATAATTGAAAGATGAATGTAAATTTTCAGTTTGGTCTTTTGAAAATACTTGTCTATAAATAAGATGATGGGGAGAAGTGACATGTCTGATGTTAACAGCTCTTCTGGGGCCAGGAGATGTGGAGTAGAATGCAGTCAGAGGGAGATCTCCTTCTGGAAATCATTCCCCACTGCCCAGCTGCCAAGGCCGAGGAGCACTGGAGTTTTGCTTTGTGAGACTGTTTACATATGAGGACATACAGGGACAAAAGGTCACAGGAGGTACTCAAGCCTGAAGTCCCCAAAGTCAAAAGACAATAAACACACCCAACTGTCAGGGCTTTTAAAGAAACACAGTTGGGCCAAACAAATTCTCTGTTTTAACTACAGATATGCTACATTTTGTGGCAGATGGAAATAGGAGTAGGGAGAGAGTTGGTTTAAATGGAAGTGATATGAAGTGTATCACAACCAAAACCCACAGTGGAGGGTTAAACCTGAAACAGTACATCAAATGCATCTGAACTAGAGTTAAATATTGAACTAGCATTGGAAGATGGGTAAAATTCAGGGGACCTTTTTCAGAGCCACTCTTATGTCACATAGGAACATGACAAGTAGTGGCTTCAAGATCAAATCTGAGGTTACAGATGCTCAGCTTTGACCCAAATAGGTTGTTCTCCTCTACAAATATTTAATTATATTTAGTTGAAATGCATGGATGGCAAACATCAACTCCGAAAGAAGACTGACAAAGATTCCTCTAAGAAGTTATGTCCCGAAATCCACATCAAGCAATTTGAATAAATTTGGCAAGACTTGGCATGCCTCTGAGGCTTCACTGGCAGGAAGGAAAATGCTTTAGAAGGTGCTAGAATGAGGCCAGGGAGATGGCTCAGTGGAATAAGCTCTCCCCTGGCAAGTGCAAGGGCCTGAGTTCAAGCCCCAGTTCTGAAAAAAAAAAGCAGGTGCTAGAACTTTCCAAAAATGTATGGAACCCTTGACCTCAAGGAGACAGTTTCCCTGTCGAAAGAATCTCTTGCCTCCTCCTTTTCTCTTACCATTAGGTACTAAAGATCTTCATCAATCACAAATACAAATCTGACTTACTGCTTTCTTACTGAACAAGCTAGCAACCTATCTTTGAAATGCAAGAAAAACAAGACAAAAGAATCTACTTTAATCAAAGAAAAACCTCAGGCTGAATAAAATCTACTTCCTAGGCCCTGGTGAATATAGGCTAAAATGACTTTTGAGACGATCATCTATTTTACAGAAGTGAGATACACCAGAGTCAGCTTCTACCCTGACTTTATCATCAATCAGTTAATCAACAAATCCACTTAGTGTATGTGTGCGTTTAGTTATCTTTAGAGTCACATGGATTTATAGGAGAACAGAATGTCACTGTGAATTAATTGGGGGTTCAAGTAACTTTAAACACAGAATTAAATTTGCAGAAGGAAGGAAATACAGAATGACCTAAGTAACTACTACATGAAGGAAAACATCCAATACGTGTTAAAGCTCAGCACCACTAAATGTCTCATGTGTTGGTATTTTTTCTTTTAAAATGTGGCAAATTATGATATTTTTGAGTAAGCCTTTAAATTTAATAGGTTTCTGAAGAATATGTATGGAGAACAATGGGAAATGCATTTTGTCTATAGTTTATAATCATTTATTTTATGCATTTTTCTGCTGAAATGGATATTTATTTTAGAATTTATTTCCCAGTACACTTTTTTTAAAAGCCTTAATTCTAATTTATACTTTGAAATAATCTTCTGTAACAAACTCAGTTGGATTCTGGAGCCAACTCGTTTCATATATTACACCAAAAATTTTCTTGCCTAACACTACTTCTGTAAGACTAGAAGAGTTTGGAATTTATGTTGCTTTAAGGAAACAACATTGAAATTTATATTGATTACATTCCCATAGCTGTGACTTCTGAAAATAACACTTATTAATGCTTGTTTCACGCCTAAAACTATAAAGAGCATCCTGTCAGGTAGCTCAGAAGATTAAGGCACCTGCTTAGGCAGACGCAGAGACCGGGGTTCGATTCCCAGCATGCTATGCTGGCCCCACCCCCAGGGTGCACTGAGACAGGCATTGAGGCCGGGCATGGTGGTGCACGCCAATGCTTGGAAGGCTGAAAACAGAAGGATGAGTCTGGTTTGTGTAGTGATACCCTGTAGACCCTGTGCCAAATACATAAAAATAATTAAAGAAAATAAAAATAAAAGAACACACCAATGCCTTATGATCCTCCTACCTAGGTAACTGTAATAACACACTTCTAAAAAAGTCATTAATGTGTGTAAGGTCCTGAGTTCAACACCCACAAAAAATTCATTAATTTATGAAATGAAAAATGGAAATTAATACTTCATTCTTTACTTTCATCTGGCCACTTAACTAACAGCAGGTTTTTGACATGCTTATAGAAAACACTTTCACTAATATGCAAAAATATACATTACCAGCATGCATACACATATGTACATTTCAAATCTTTTATAGAGGGATTCAGGTAACCAATACCCATAGGGACTCACCTGCCTTATTTTCACATAATGTCTTGAAGAATTTCCCATGTTAGTACACACAGGCCAATCTTACTCTTTTTTTTTAATTGAAGAACAAATAGCAATGAGACAGTTTCAAGACAAATTAATAGGACAGATTCAATAATTTATACATTGCAAACTGTTTTCATATTGTACAAGGTGCATACATGATATTATACTTACAGACACTATTATAGCAGATGTCTCTTATCAGTGAATTAAGAGAGTGTAGCTGTTTACATATCTTATTTTTTAAAGCTGAATTATATCACAGATTCATCCAATCTTACTCAACAGTTGCATAGAGGTCAAATTTGTTAGATGCTACTTGTATGCATACATATATGCTTATATGTACAACATATTCTATAGTGTATTTCAACAACCCTACATTGACTTTTGTGTTAATAGCTTCTAAAGTGATTTTTCTTTCCAAATTTTAGTTTTAGTGGAGTTTTTGTTTGTTTGTTTTTGAGAGAAGTTCTCATCAGGAAGTTCAGTATGGGCTTGAACTCACTATGTAACCCAAGCTGGCCTCAAACTCATAGCAATCCTCCTGCCTCAGCTTCCCAAATGCTAAGATTACAGGCATATGCCCTTAGGACTGGTTCTTTTTTTTATTTTCCAATTTTCAAAAGTGCTAACTGAAAGTTATCCTATAGCTTGAGTTGTAAAAGAGTATTTACCAAGGGACTGGGGAGATAGCTCAGTTGAAAAGCACTTGCCTGGCAAGTGCAAGGGCCCGCGTTCAATCCCCAGCTCCACAAAAAAAAAAAAAAAAAAAAAAAAAAAAAAAAGAGTAATCAAATAAATTCCTAAAAGTAAAATTTCTTTGAAAACTAAGTTTTATTTTCTAGTCAATTCTAACTTTTCCTATTGCCTACAATTTAGGGAAAGAAGCCTTCTAATTTTTAGATTAAGGAGAAGGTCCAGAGCATATCACCCTGACCATGCCTGATTTTATTTGATCTCCAGTTAAGGTGATACTCAGGGTGCCAGCCCAGGTCTGTTGGTTGGCTCCCCATGCAGAGGTGGAGGTAGTCACTTTGGGGTTTTTTTGTTTTTCTTTTTTCTTTCTTTTTTTTTTTTTTTTTTTTTTTTCCAGAACTGGGGATTGAACTCAGGCCCTTGCACTTGCCAGGGAAGCTCTTATTCCACTGAGCCATTTCCCTGGCCCCAAGGTAGTCACTTTGAAGCAGCCACTAGAGTCCTCTCCTTACTCTAGAATAAGATGAAATGAAATGCCAGTGGGCAGCTGCCTCCATGTAATGACCTATTCAGGGGTCATTGAGAAATGCAATCATTTAAAAATTAAAGATACCCGGTCAAATCTTTGTGATGAAGTCACACATTGTTAAGAATGGTTATTAGCCACACTAAACATAGAAATACCAACAGAAGGAAATTTTCACTTCTAATTGTTCTCAAGGAAGATTTATATGTTTCCGAACTTGAACCTCAACTGGAATCACTGAAGAAGGTTCCTTTGAAGAAAACTCACCCCTGTATATCATCTGAGTGACACCCAAGCCATGCATAATTTTACAAGACTTATATGTTATAGAATAGGAGCCAGCTTTTACAATCTTGTTTTCATTACGTACATAATGTTCATCCTATTGGGAAAATCTCAACTCTTTTTGCCAGTACTGGCAGCCAGACCAAACCTCCTGTATATCAGCACCACATGACAGATTCAAATTATGGCTAAGTCATTTAGGTTGGGGAGAAGTTGAGGGGGAATGTGTCCTTAAGAAGAACAAAATAGCTGATGTAATTCTGAATAGAAGTGAATAATTTTAGGGAAAAGAGAAAGTCTGGGCAAAGCTAAGTTTGTTTCATAATTTGCAATAGACATATTTCTAAGAGGCCAAAAGTTTTGGTGTTGCTTCTAAGAAAGGAGAACAAGAGACACCCTTTGTCTTTACCTAATCTCCTTCCTGCTCATTTCTGCACCCCAAAGAAGCCAACAGAGAGAACCCTGCACCCTCTCAGGCTGCCCTAGACTGTTCACACTCTCCAAGAAAATTATCTCCAGGCTATTTCTGGGTGTTTTAACAAAACTGACATCATGTGTGTTTCATTAATTTAATCATCAATAGAAAAAACTCTTTCATAGATTTACTGTAGTAGATAAATAATTAGATGCATAATTAGAATCTGAGTAGTTTAAAAGTCTTGCACCCAAAAAATTCCTACTAAAACTGGATATTGATTTTAAATAGATAATGGAAATAAAATAATTAGAATGAAGAAAAGGAGAAAGGGGTAATGCAATTTAAAGTGATTAAGATATAGGGCTTTAGGGCTGAGGAGATGGCTCAGTGGTATAAGCACTTCCCTGGCAAGTGCAAGGGCCTGAGTTCAAATCCCCGGTTCCCCCCCCCAAAAAAAAAGATATAGGGCTTCACTATGTAGTTCAGGTTGGCCTTCAACTCACCAGGTAGCTCAGGCTGGCCTCAAACTTGTGGCAATCTGCCTGCCTCAGCTTCCCAAGTGCTGGGATCCCAGGTATACACCACCATGCCCAGCTTAACATGATCAAGATACATTAAATGTGAGTACCAAATTCCTCAAATGAATGCTGGGAAATTGCAGAACTAATGGAGATATATATGAGGTGGAACAGAATTGAACTGCTTTGCTAGATACTTTTTCATCTTGTTCAATTGCCCTCTTCACAAATACTAGCACCTAGGCAACAGACTGTTCAATATGCAGGCATGCCAAAGATTTTACATCGTAAATATTTCAAGTAATGCTTTGGGTTTGAATGTTTTTTGTGACAACTGGAGTATATAACTGTGGACTAAGAAAACCCAGCAAAAACACAAAGGAAGGACTATACCAGATAGTGCTAAGAAAAATAAAGGAACTACATTCTAAAATTTAATCTACCAGGAATCTTGTTATGACAAGAGAATATAATTTTCAAAATCCAGCCAAGAAACATTTTTTTTTAAATTGACTACATGTTAGGCATATATGCAGATTAAGTTCCCCAACACCAAAGCAGGTAACATGGAGGGGAAAAGGGAGATGAAGCCCATACAATCTTTTGAACTTCTGAATCAAACTACACCTCAAATCAACTCAACTTTGGACAAGAACTCCTTAGGTTTCCTTTTTTAAAACCAACCTTGGTGACACTTGCAACAAGAACACTCAGGTAGCATTGCAGCCTAATTATAAGTCAAGTGTGAAGAAAGATAAAAACATTTTCAAGCCAAGTTTAGCTCTTATCTGGACTTTTCCTGGCCATTATATATAAGGATGAGTAATCAGAACAGTGAGACATAGTGTATTGAATTATAAAGGGAAGTAGCAAACTCAGGAAACAGTCTGGGGAAAATGGAGTACACATCCAGGAATAATTCCCTCAAAAAACAAAATGCTTACATTATCTTAGTTATCTTTCAGAAAGAGTCTTCAGAATCCACTTAAGGACTCTTTTTTTTTTTTTTAATGTATTTTGTACAAGCTCACTATGCAGCTCAAACTTGTAGTGATCCTCCTGTTTTTAGCTAGGATTGCAGGTGTGTACCACCACCCTAGGCCTGGGTCACTGCTTCAGAGCATCCAACAGTGGGGTCAGCGTGGTATGTGATGCCCAGGAAGGAACCCAGGTCCCTGCACTTGCCTATGCAGGCATTTAGTCCTCTGTGCTATCTTTCCAGCCCCACTTGAGGACTACTTCAAACTGATTTTTCAAGAATGAGCATGGGCAGAAGAAGCCAGCTTATCCAGTCACTGACCTTTCGTGTCATAAGCCCAAAATTCCCCCATGCAGAGCATTGTAATTGCTTTTAAATGAAGCATAGGACCTGTGATGAGACATGATAACTATCTACCACCTTGTCATCATCCAACAAACAAGCAACTTCTCCATTCACCTGTTACAAACTACTGATGGAGACAGATTTGAACTTTTGTATAGCTCCTGGTCTCTTTGCTGCTTGACCAATCCATGAGCCTTTGCAAAACCCAGTGCTCCGGTATTGACTTCATGCTGCACTGAGCAGAAAGACCTTGTTCCATAACAGGAAGGAAGTATCTTGGATAAAGGGATTTTGTACATTTGATAATACTCTTTGTAAAATGGAAAATTTTTGAAGATGCAAGAAATCCCACAATGCCATTAAAATTAAGCAATTAAAGCTCTAAGAAGATGAAGAAAGAGAAATATAAATGAGCACACTTCTGGGGTCTGCAGTAAATGATATTGATGCAACTGAGGTAACATAAAAACATGCTTGCGTTTATAACCAAAGAGTTGATGCAGCACAAGAAATTTTACCATTTCACCTTGACAATTGAGAAGTTATCAGATACATGTGACAGAACATGGGAAGTGGAAGTGGAAGACAATAGGAAAAAGTTATAAGCCCAGAATGCTTTCCTTAATGTTGACATAGTTACATATATATCATTCACAGATAGAAATGCAACTTGTGATCTCAGCTATCAACCTGAGTGACTTGAGAGTGACTTGAGAGGACACTTCTGGGTGTGTCTGGGTGGGGCACAGGGGTGTGATCTTGGGTACTGTACTGGGTCCCTGGACCCTTCCCCTGTGGCTCTTCCCCTGCTCTCTGCTTCCAGGTTCCCATAAGGTGAGCAGTGCTTCTCTGCCATGTCCTCTGCCATGATACTCCTGCTTTGCAGCCAGCAGCCCTGGACTGGATCCCTGAGCCTGAATGAGCCGTTATCCTTGTGGGTTACATATGCCAGGTATTTTTTTTTTTTTGCTAGCTGATTAATACAAACCAATAAAGGTAAAATAGTGATATGATTCTGTGGATGATGGGAAAGATGAGCTTACTCCTCTTTTCCTATAGCAGGAAGTTGAGAGAGCTTAAAGGGATAGATTGAGTACTATAATAGTGGTTTACACATGTTGGTCAGAGATGGTGAACAAATGCAAAGATACTAAGAATCATGAAAAGAACTGAAATCAGAAAATGTTCCATGATTAACACGGTTAATGGTGGGGAACAGGACTGAGATGGAGTTATAGTCCAATGTGCTTCATTGTAAATTCTTCTGATCTATTTGAATAGTTCAACTGCATTTATATATATATTTATTTATTTATTTTAATTTGACAGAAAAAAAATTAAATGCTTTAAAAAAGGGAATCAAACTCATGCTTTAAAGGAATTAAATCAAGTTAATTTGGATTTAGCAATCTTGCAAAAATAGGAAAAATCCGAGGACATCCACAGCACCCCCAGGTGGGGGGACCAGGCAGGAACTGATACCAGCTGTAAAAGAGCAGTATGCACGCTGCAGCTTTGCAGTTAAAAAGAGAGCAAGCACCTTCCGTCAGTCACTGTTGGTGGTGATGCAAGCTGGTGCACTCAAAATGTTTACTGAACTGAATGTTCATCTAGGCTTTACCAAGTGTGCTGCTTTACCATAAAGGAATATACTTTGTAATAGCTTTATTGAAATAAGAGTTCACATGCCATGCAATTAACTCATACTCAAAGAGTTCAGGTCGATGGATTGGAATGTACTACCAGAGTTGTGGCTACCTCACTAAAAATCAATTTTAGAGTACTTTTCTCACCTAGCAGGAAAAAATATGTGCCCTTTCACTATCAGCCTATTCCTCTAACCCCTGCTCAGCCTTAGACCATCATTCATCTACTTCTTGGCTCTATGGTTTTCTAGGCTGTTCTTTTTATAGAGAATCATATAATATGTGGCCTTTGGGGATTGCTTTCCCTTAGCATAGTATTTTTTAAGCTTTATCCAAGTTGTACCATGCGTCGGTATTTCATTTCTTTTTATTACCAAATAATTTTCCATTACGGATACACCATATTCTGTCCATTCATCACTTGATGAACAGTAGGCCTCTTTCTACCTTTGTGAAGTAGTCATGCATTCTGTCATGAATAATGGTCCTGTGAACATTCATGTAGAAGTTTCTGGGGGACATATGGTTTCGTTTCTCTTAGCTATAGAACAGAGTAGAGTTGCTGCGTTAAGCGGGAACTCTGTGTTTAACTTTCTGAAGAACGGACAAACTTTCTCCACAGCGGCTGCAGCACTTTAGATTCCCAGCAGCAATTTCTCTACCTACTCTCCTGTACACAATATTATTTGATTTTTTTTATTTTGGCAAGTCTGGGGGTTGAACACAAGGCCTTTATATTAAGCTACATCCTCAGCCCTTTATTATTTTTATTTTGCATCCAAATGGCTAAGTTACTAAATGGCTAAGTTACCCAGGCAGGGCATAACACTGTGAGCTTCTTGCCTCAGCCTTTCAGTGCTAGAATTATAAGCATGTAAAACCCAGCTTATCCTCCTTCTCCCTCCTGTTCCCCCCTCTCTGCCCCCATGAGAGGGGCTGGCATAATATGTGGTGCGAGGGATCGAACCACAGTCCCTGTGCACTTGCCTAAGCTAGCCTAAGCAGGCGCTCTAGATCACTGAGCTGCCTCACCGGCCCCTTATCTGGCTTCTTGATGTTAGTCATGCTAGTGGGCATGTGCTGATACCTTCCTGTGGTTTTGATTAATATTTCTCATATGCTTCTTGATCATTTTTGTATCTTCTTTGGGAAAATATCTTTTCAAATATTTTATCTATTTTAAGATTAGCTTTTTTGTCTTTGATTATTGAATTGTAACTGTTTCTTATACATTCTAGATACAAGTCCTTTATCAGATACATACAATGTGAAAGTATTGCTTTCTAACATTATGTGGATCATCTTTCTTGATAGTAACCTATGAAACACCAAAGAGACAGGCAGGGAACATCCTCAATGATGTAAATCTCTTCTTCCTGGCTCCATGTCCTAAAGTTCTGTCATCTAATTGTGCTACATATTGGACAGCAGGCCTATCACACATGGGAGCTCTTCCAGATCTAAACTGGAGGGCCGGGGAGATGACTCAGTAGAATAAACCCTTGCCTGGCCAGTGCAAGGTCCTAAGTTCGAACCCTAGTACTGCAAAACAAACAAACAAACAAAATCTCAACTAATGAGTGGTTACCTTGGTAAGCAATGAAGTTGGAAAAGGTTTTCCTTTTCATTTGAACAATTCTTCCTGAACTGTTTGAATTTTTTATTATATATACATGTACTATTTTTAAAAAGTCAACAAGGGTATCTGTATTGTAAATTATGAGCTGGTTTTATTGCTATAACTTTTTTTAAAAAAACTTGGAAGTCAAAAGATAATTTCCTGGGATTTTTTTGTTTGTTTTGTTTTGTTTTTGAGGTACCAGGGATTGAACTCAGGACCTTGTACTTCCCAAGCAAGTGCTTGTTCTCCTGAGCTATCTCCCTGGTCCAAGTTTTCTGTTTCTAGAAGACATATCTTGTTATTTTTTGAGCATATTTTGCTTCAGTAAAATGACCAGTATGTATCTTTTGTATACATATATAAAACAACTGACTATCTCTAACCAGAAAGATCTGTGTATCACCACTAATCTTAACTCAGATGTTTCTTTTTCTTTTCTACAGGATCTACAGGGTCTCACTAGGTAGACTGGACTCGTACAGCGGGTGTCAATTGAACCCCCACCGCCACACTCTGCCTAAGCGGGAGCTTTAGTCCACTGAGCTATCAGGCCAACCCTCAGATGTTTCATACTGAGAGTTTAGTATTCAGTTAGTTTAGTAGTCAGAGGTGTAATTTTTAGAACTATTCTTTTGTAATTTTAGAGGATACATTTTTTCCTAAATTTGAAGTTAGGTTGAAAATTATTATTTTGCTTCCCAAAAGATGTGAAAATACGTGGTGTGTGTGTGTGTGTGTGTGTGTGTGTTGATGATTCTTTATACACATATACTTAGCTCTGGTCTCATGCTGGGGGAAATGTTGAAAAAGAACTGAGCTTAGCTTTTCACAGCACATAATGGACCATTATGCTGATGCTTACATATGGCATTAGACTAAATGGAATGTTCCCAACTCAGGGAAATGTATCACTGTTTACTGTAATTGCCTGTCTGGGCCACAGAATATCCAGAGCATGGGTGGATAAGGGGGAAAAGCCAAGCAAACAAAAACCCTTCCACACTTCTGTCTTTGGAATTGAGGATCGGGCCGAGATGCCTGGTCAGGAAGATTTGGTCATGGGCATGTCTTTTTGACTAGAGGTGAGCTGGCCCCTGTAACCTGCTTATCTATTTTCATGTCCAATAGCTCAGCCTCTTCTTTTTTAAGTGTCTTCCCTTAAAAGACATCTAAAAAGACAAAGAATTATCCCCCATTTTCTCATATCTGTTCAATTTTTCTCTACCCATTCTCTTTGTCTTCCTCTGCAACAGTTTCAGCTAAGGCTGGTGAAGACAGAACCTCATTAGAGAGAATTCTCTATGTAACAGGTCTGGAAGGAAGCAAACCAGATCAGGCAAAGTCTAAAGTTTTGGTTGGGTCAGAACACAGAGTAGGCTAGGAATACTCACAGTCATGAAGCTCATCTCAGTGGCATTAACATGATGCATGGTACTTTTTTCTACCCTACCTCCTTCGGTGTATGTGTGGTACTGGATCCTAAACCTTCCCAATAAACTATACCCCCAGTCCTTTTGTACTCTTATTTTAAGACAGGGTCTCACTAAACCGCTAAATGCTGCATCAGCCTCCCAGATGCTGGAATTACAAGGGTGTACTTCCTATTTAGCACATTTGGCTTCCTGTCTTAGCTCTTAACAAGCACAAGCATCTTCTTGCCTCTTCTTTTTCTGGATTACAAGCTCCTTGAGGCTGGGGCTGTCCTCAGAGTTCCTTCTGTATCTGTCATAAATATTGTCATGACTTAATGAAAGTATCCATCAAATGATACTCGATGATGCCCGTAGAAGTGACGTCAATGTTTAAGACCCACAAAAACAGCACATTTGTCTTCAAAAAGAAACTTTTAGAGATGCAAAATATAAGTAGGGTTTCACCTGAAATTTCTTGCTTTAAACACAAAATGAGGATTGGTACAAATTAAGTGTGCTGATTGCAAACACATTGTATTAAAAATCTAGCAGCTCCTACAATGTCTCATGCAGATTTCTAATTTCAAGATAAATGTTTAAATACATGACTGGGTTAGGTTAGATTAGATCTTTTATGGCTAAACATTTATAATAATGTGTACTTTAAGTCTTATCTTCTCCTGGCTATTTTCGTACCAGTTTGTTTTTATTGGACCTGCAGCAGGACATTCCTGCAATTTTATAACCATGTGACATTGTTGTCATTGCTTTTAGCACAGGCATGGTTACATCTGTTAGTAAAGAGACTAACAGTATTCTCTTATGAGTCACTAAAATACAATTGCCAAAACCAATTAAACCAGTGCCAAATATGACAAGTCACCAGAAGACTTTTAGCAATTTACAATGTTTTTACTGGGAAAAGGAAATAAAGAAGAGGGAGAGGTAAATTTGCATACCCTGTTTCTTTCTTTCTTTTTTCTTTCTCTCTTTCTTTTTCTTTTGGTAAGCTTCAGAAATTATAATCACCAGATTTAGTAATGCTGACTCTATTACAGTTCTGTTTGGTATTTTACAATAATCCAGAAATGATCATTAAAATTTTTGGTGTTTGGTTCTTTCTATCTCCAAGCTACAAATTATTCCACTTCCTCCTGAACTGGAAGTGCTGACCCAAAATGAATGAACAGAGTCTGCAAGAAGTGATAACTAGATTTGGGGTTAAATAACCAAGCACTGGCCATGTGTTTAACAGGCAATATGATAAGCTAGCAGTAGAAATCTGTATCTGTATCAGCCTTGGAATTGAACATTTAATTCACATAAAGGCAGAGGGTAGAGTTAATTTGTCATCCTCACCTCACTGAGCTCAAGAATAGTAACAAGTTGATGGAAAGTACGGGAAAGAGGATATGTCAGCAAGTGTAAGTTTTAGGAGGGAACAGTACAGATTTATTTTAATGTGAAACATAGAAGAGTAAGGAGGTTACTTATTGACTTTATATCTTCCCATTTGTATCTTTGCAGACCGTTACATCGAGAATTCTTTCAATAAAATTGAGGTCCTAGTATCATTTCTTTTTTTTTCACAAAATATTCTACATAGAGGAAAAGATGTGTCTGGTCAAAAGGTATGGTTTGAATGTGTCTCCTAAAAGTCGCATGTGTTGAAACCCTAATCCCCAGTGCATTGGCACTGGGACTTCTAAGAAGTGAGGAAGATGTTAAGATTAATGTAGTTCTCTTGGGACCCTTATAAGTCACCAGAAAAGCAGATTCTGATATAGCAAAGCTCATATCCTATTTTATCCTCAGGTGCCTATCTGCCCTCCATGTTATACTATATCACGGTCAGCACAAGGTCCTTGCTAGATGTGACCATCTGTTCTTGGCTTTCGACCCTTCAGAAATGTGAGCCAATGGGCTGGAGAGATGGCTCAGTGGAATAAGCGCTTCCCTGGCAAGCGCAAGGGCCTGAGTTCAATCCTCGGTTCTGCAAAAAAAAACAAGAAAGAAAGAAATGTGAGCCAAATAAACTTTACTGCTTTATAAACTACCCAGTGTCAAGTAATTCTTTATAGTAACAAAAAATGGGCTAAGATGTCTGGTAATCTATTGTACTATATAGATTTCTAGTCCTAAATATACACGCATAGCTAGAGTCCACCACATTGAATACTTGTGTATGACTAGAAGCTATACCCAAGCAGATATAGAGTATTTCCATCACTGCAGATATTTCTAATGGCTAGTGCTAATCAAGATTTTGTGAGCCAAATGTAATGATAGTCTTTGCACTTGTGAGGCTGAGGTAGAAGGATTGTGTGTTCAAGGCCGGCCTAGGCTACATGGGGTGAACCTGTCACAAAAAAAAAAAAAAAACTTTGGCCAATCAAAAAGAAAATTAACAAAGAAGACTCCTTAGAATTGCAGCTGTAGGTGCACAAAGAATTCAGGTAGAAGCTAGGATCAAAGGTAGAAAGAGTTTCAAAAGACAATAGGGGATACGAATGCCACATAATAATCAAGGTGATATTTGAAAACACCACTGAATGTACTAATAAGGAAACTGTAAGTGGCCTTGGAGCAAGTGCGATGACGGTTCAGACACCAGGTCACAGTGAGTTCCAAAGTGAACTCGGTCCTCAAAGCAGAGCTGAAGAATGTTAGACAAGGGGCCAGGGAGATAGCTCAGTGGAATAAGTGCTTCTCTGGCAAGTGCAAGGGTCTGAGTTCAAACCTCGGTTCCACCAAAAAAAAAAAAGAATGTTAGACAAGCTTTGGAGGGATTTAACTCTGTAAATCAATGTGAGAGTGACACTGTCCCTACATAAACTACATGTGTAATAAATAGATGAATCTGAGGAGCCCCTAATAAGATACTTCCTGTGGACCTGGAGAGCTTGCCGGACATGAGAGTCCCCAGGGGAGATGGCCCCCTTGTCCCTCTATGATAGTTCATGCAGATCACACCAAGAGGTGTGTCCTCATAGGTATGACTGGTAAGCTGTAATAATTTTTATTGTCACCTCTGGTAGCAATAAAGTGAAAATAATGTGTTCCTTTTTGAACTTTAAATAGAAAGGTGCATCTCACTAGTGGGAAGAGAACAAGTCACCACGTTTTGCTTGTTTTCTTCATCTATCAGAAAAAACACTAAAAATGATTTATTTAATATTGTCAAAGAAATACATTCTATGGGATTACCCTAACCTAAAATGTTTCTGCTTAGTAAAGGAAGCAATGAAAAGAGTGAAGAGATAGCCTGCAGATTGAGAGGGAGCATCTGAAAATAACACATCACATAAGGGGTTCTATACAAGCAGAAATTCAAATTGAACAACAAAGACAAACTACTCCATCAATGCCAAAATAAATAACAAGGGGCAAAAGACTTGATCAGACACTTTTCAACGGAGATACACAGATGGCCAACAAGCAAATCATTTGGATGCGGGGTTTCACTACACAGTTCGACCTTGTAGTGATCCACCTTTCTCAGCCTCCACAGTGCTGGTATTACACATGTGTGCCACCATGCCCAAAAGGAATTCAGTATCTGCTACCGAAGTCAGAGTCTTGCACAGGCCACCTGCCCAGCCCAGTGCTCAATATTTTTAATCACCAGATAAACACAAATTAAAACCACAGCAAGGGGCCAGAGAGATAGTTCAGCCCAGTACCGCATGCCGAACTAGTGAGTTCCAAAGTGCTGACCCCGCCACCATGCTGGCCCCTGGAATGGGGCATGGTGGCGCACGCCTGGAATACTAGCACTGGAGAGGCTGTGACAGGAGGTTCACTATGAGCCCGAGCTGCATAGCGAGACCTTGTGCCAAATAAATAAATAAATCTTAAAAAAAAAAAAAAAAAACACAGTGAGGGTCAGCCAAATAACTTAGTGGATTAAAGCACCTGCAAGCAGGTACAGGGGCCAGGGCTCAATCCCTGGGCCTGCTGTGCCGGCCTCACCCCCAGGGTACGCTGAGATGGCAATTGAGACTGGGTGTGGTGGTGCATACCTGTAATCGCAGCTCTTGGGAGGCTGTGCAGGGGCAGATCACTATGAGTCCAATCTAGTGATGAGACCCTGAACACCTTAAAATATAAATGAATAATAAATAAATATAAACAAAAGCACAGTGAGATGTCATATCCTACCTGTTATAAAGCCTAGTATTTTAGAAAGATGAAAGATAAATGTTGGTGAAGATATGGGGAATTGGGATGTAAACTGGTAGAGCCAGTATGAAAAGCAGTATGAAGCACCCTCAAAAACTTACAAACGGAACTGTCCTGCGACTCTGCAACTCACCACTAATGCATATCCAAAGGAAGCGAAATCAGGCCCCCGAAGAGACATTTGCCTTCTTGTGTTTATTGCACCATCATTCAAAGTAGCCAAGGGATTGGCTTGCTGTGCACTGGCTAGCAAATAGATAAAGAAAATGACCTGCATGGAATATTATTCAGCCTAACAAAGAAGGATATCTTAATGCTGCAGCACCATGGATAGACTTGGAGGATACCACACAGAGTGAAATAAGCCAGGTACTGAAAGACAGTGCTGCACAATCCCACTTACACGTGGAGCTTATGAGCCAGCTCAGAACAGGGAAGTGGCGCGATGCTTGCCAGGAGCTCATAAGGGGGTGGAATGGGAGATGTTGGTCAAAGGCAAAAGTTCCCAGTGTGCAAAATGGGTAACCTCTGGCACCCCGGTCTACAGCAGGGTGACGACACTCAACAGCAGTGCGTTGTGTACTTGCAGTTTCCTAAGATGGATCTTTTCACTCATCGTACATATACACAAAAGAAAAAAAAATGGTAATTACATGAGACGATGGTTATCGTACTTAATTTGTTTGCGGAGATTATTTGACAATACACACATCTCAATGCATCAAGTTGTACAACTTAATTATTTTTAAAAAGAAAAAGCCCAGCAAGGTAGCTCAGTGGACTTAAGCGCCTGCTTAGGCAAGTGCCGAGACCAGGGTTTCATTCTCAGTACCACACACCATGTTATACCCACCTCGGGTACGCTGAGCCAGCAACCAAGTCTGAGTGTGGTAGCACATGCCTGTAATCCCAGCATTGGGGAGGCTAAAAACAGGAGAATCACTGCAAGTCTGAGCTGTGTAGAGAGACCCCGTATCAAATACATAAATAAAATAAAATAGAATCAGGCTAAATAAAAGACCATATTTAAAATTTTTAAATTGCATTTTTCTTCTCCCTGAAAAGTCTAGGGTTTTTAATAATTCAAAAGAACTAGAAGACAAAAAGAGAAGTAGGCAGAGAAGAAGAGACAAGGATTCACTTGTGTGTATTGCATTTGATTTTATGCAAAAAAAGGAAAAAATCGGAAAGCAGAGCACCCCATGAGGACCTGCATGGGTAAGGACAGGGCTAGATACCACCACCCGTGCCAAGTGGCTCAAAATACGTCTTCCCATGGGCCGGGAGACTGTGCAGACAGCCAATTAATAAAACTGATTTTTCTCATCAGATGCGGATGGGTAAAATGCTGACCTGAATTGGACTCTCCCCTTTATTTTGTGGTGGGACGGAAGCCTTTGGAAATGCATTTCCCGCTGAACGGAGGCTCATTATGCAGTGACCTTGCATAGGGACCTTTTGTTCAGCCACAGAGGCAAAGTGGACACACTGGCCAGAACATAACTGTCCACCTATCTCTCCACCAAAGTCTTTTGAGCCCTTCTGGCTCCAGCTCAATCATGGCAGCGGTTCAAGCTTGGCAGAGCTCTATCCCCTGAATGAAGCTCTAGCTCTGGAATTTCGTCTCAGACATACCACGGTGCATTTATTTCACGCATGCTGAAAACCCAGAGCTGACTTCAGTGGGTCCTGTGCCTGTTTTCAACCCCTTTTCGGTTCTGTGTTTGAAACAATTCTCCAAGAATAACATGTATGATATTCTATTCATGAGCACTTGGTGATCTAACGCTCCAGGCCCTTGGAAGGAGGATTCCCTAGTGCCAGTAACCCTGCAAAGATTTTAAATCTGCCTTCAGTTTGTATGAACAAGCTATTCTCTTCAGAAGACTTCAGCCATTCTTTACCCAAAGCAAAGGAAACATCAATAAATAAAACTATTCAGAGGGGAGGGTTGAAAGCTGAGGTGGAGTTCTTTCGAATGTGCCCATGCAAGCCAGTCCACAGCTGCTAAGCCATCCATGGGCCTTACATTTTCACTAGAAGCATGCTCAGTCTCAGGACTGCCTTTCTCTAGAGGTCTTGCAGGAGTGACATGCCACCTGTGACTTCTAGGTGCTAACAATGAGCCGAGCAGGTGAAACTTCCCCTTCACACCAACCTGTAATTATACAGCCTTCAGAATCATGAAATCTAATTCACATATGTTCACTGGTATGCTATCACTTCACAGTGTAACAATTTGGTTCCAACATCATCTTATATAATTTTAGAGCAATATTATTTATTACCAAAGAAAAAATATTTTCTATGAAAACTGAGAACATAAGCTAATATTTATTAATCATCCTTATGTACCAGGAATGACAATTTTTTGTAAAGTATCTTATTTTACCCTCATAACATTGCGTGGATTGGGTATCATATTAAACTTAGTTTATATACAGAGAGTGATAATATTGGGAAATAATAAATCAACAAACTTGAGACCATGACACTGGGAGCCAAGCCTGAAGGACTAAGAGCAGAGACACTTCTGCAGCATGAGAAGATAACTCATGACCCTCAGGAGGTGAAACAAACAATGTAGGAAGTTTCTGTTTGGATAACAAAGAAGCAATCAGGATGTAGGAATGGAACCATCTTTGCCTGGGAAGAGGTCTTGGTCCTTCTGATGGTCTTAACAAGAAAGTAAACTGTCGGTTTTCACAAACAGCCATTTGATGGCAGAATTCCAGGGAAGAAGCACCTTCAGGATAAGGAAATGAAAGAAAGAACCTGTTTCTTGGTGAACACAGGTTCCTGGAGTACAGTCCACAGGGCCTCTTGATGTGTAATGTAATAAAATCTCACTTGGCATAGTGCAGCCTGAGTTGAAGGTCTGTATTGTCTCTTGAAATTCTGAAGTCCAGGGCATTTGATGGTTCTCAGGGCCTGAGGCCACGTGTCCCAGGAGAGGCAAGGGGATGGTGAGGAGGCTCCAGGCCTCAGTGAGAGTCGACATGAGGCCTAGGGAGGGAGAACTACAGTACGTCAACAAATCTGGGAACTCCCCATATGCCACTCTGCAAATGCCAGTTACAGGGGCTTGGAAAGCCCAGGCCAGATGTCCAATGTAGAAGGAAGACTCCCAGTCTGCTCCAGGCTGAGGCTGCTTCCTTCATGACCACTCCTTTTCTTTCTTTCTTTTTTATTTATTATTTATTTATTTATTTTTGGCAGAACCAGGGATTGAACTCAGGCCTTTGCACTTGCCAGGGAAGAGCTTATTCCACTGAGCCATCTTCCCAGCCCCGTGACCACTCCTTTTGCCATTGCCACAGTCCCAGGTACTGTCTTGGAAAGAGTAAGGTAAGAGCCGGGTGTGGTGGCGCATTCCTGTAATCCCAGCACTCGGGAGGCTGAGGCAGGAGGATTGTTGTGAGTTAGAGACCAGCCTGAGTTACAAAGTGAGCTTAAAGCCAGCCTGAACTGCATAGCCAGACCCTGTCTCAAAAAGACAAAAAAAAAAAGGAGTAAGGTAAGGAAGAAGAAATAGGCCAAATTACCTGTCTATGACTGATCTAAGATTGGTTAAATTTAAAACAGTGAAATAAAAAAATCTCCGTAAGGCCATTCCTCAGTACCTGTGGGAGATGGATTCCAGGAACCCTACTGATACAAGGTGTGAAGGTGCTCAAGCAAGTGCCTGATATAAAATAACACAGGGCCTGCGTGCAACCTTAGCACATCCTATACACTCTGAATCATCCCTAGATTACTTAAATTGCCAAGTTGTGCAAGTCAGATAAACAAGAGTTGTGCTGCATTGTGGTCATGAGGGAATAATCACAAGGAAAGATGCTGCACACATTCAGTACAGATGCAATTGTTTTTCTGAGTATTTTTGATCTGTTGTTGATTGGTGCAGAATCTGGGGACACAGAAGGTGCTGCGGTAAGTGAGGGCTTAAAAGGAAGATTAGAGCCTTTCAGAAAATGAAGAGCCTAAATCTTCTTTTTTACTGTTGCTCATCTGAAATAGTGTGTCTAAATATATGCCCCATAATATAAGGCCTAAGGAAATCACAAGAGTGCAGCAGGGTTTGTAATCAAGCCATGTTGCTATAATCCTTGTCAGTCACCCCTGCTTTATTCTGTAGAGGACGACAAATATTTTGCTTATGTGCTGTCTCTTTTTCTCTAGTCAGCCCCATGGCAGGAATCACTGACGGGCCATTATACTTCATCCTCCTGAGCTACTATGGAGCCTCAGAAGCCTTCCTTCTCCGTTGGACTCAAGGAGGCCACCTCCAGCTGAGCACAGTTTAAAAGTCAATGGAAACTCCTTGCAAACACCAACTTCATGAGCACAAGGTATCAACCATTACTCCCATTTCTTATTGGAAGGACTGCTGAAAGCAGAGGCGCTGCGACTCCCTCTGAAGGACACCGACACTGCTGTGACTTGCAGAAAGACATCAGGTAACGTGGGTTTTCAAACAGACTCTTCATCCCAGCAACAAGTGGTCCTTTCCATTCTTCCTTCCTCCAACCTTGTTCCCAGGGATCATAAAACACACAGGCTCTCTGTCTCTGTCTCTGTCTCTGTTTCTGTCTCTATCTCTCTGTCTGTCTGTCTGTCTGTCTGTCTGTCTCTCTCTCTCTCTCTCTCTGTTTCTGTCTCTCTCTCTCTCTCTCTCTCTCTCTCTCGGGTTTTCAGCTGGTTCCAGAACCATAAGCAACACCGCTTTAAGACACCTTGCAGCAGGTAGAAGCTTAGCCTTACTGGTGTGGGCTTTCTTTTCCTCTCAGTGTGGCTGAACATCAACAGGCATTTGCTCGGATAAATGAAGAGATTAGGACAGAAAAACACAGTTTTTCATTGACTTTTCTGCTGACCCATTGGAAATTCAGTCAGACCTACCCAAGCACACCAATTCTTACTTGAATAATAAAAAGCCAGCCTTGGCAAAATCCAGTTCTCATCTTAGATGTGATAGATGGCTGTCACCACAGCCCTGCCTCAGCCTGGTCTGTGTCTCACCACCTTCTGAATCTCTTCCAGGATTATGCAGACCAGGCGGGTGGTCTCAACAAATGATAGCATTTGTGCATCTGGCTTTTGTTACTCAAGACCAGCAAGGCAAGGCTGGGGAGATTCGTGCCTGCCTGGCAAGTACAAGATTTGATCCCTGGTGCTACATGCCATGCTGGCCCTGTGCCGACCACTGAAACCATGTGTGGTGGCACACGTCTATAATCCCATCACTGGGAAGGCTGGGCAGGAGGATCACTATGAGCCCAAGCTGAGAAGTAAGACCCTGTACTAAATAAATAAATACATAAAATAATTTTTTTGTTTTGTTTTGTTTTTGGTACCAAGGTTGAACTCAGGACTTTGCCCTTGCCAGGCAGGTACTTATGCCACTGAGCTATCTCCCTGGCCCAATACCTAAAAGATTATAAAAACAGAAAAAGAGGGCAGGGGAGATGGTTCAGTGGAATAAGCACTTCCCTGGTGAGCATAAGGGCCTGAGTTCAATCCCTGGTTCCAAAAAAAAAGAAAAGACCAGCAGGGCACTGTGGAAAGCCACCTTGCCTGAGAAAGAGCTGCAGAAGACCAGAGACCCATTGCATGTGGCTACATTGTGGACATCCCACAGCTGGTTTCCTTTACTCTGCCTCCTGGTCTTATTGTCAAAATATCTGAGTATTTTGGCTACCTAAATTGTCAGGTTCCTAAGCTTGTTAAATCTAATTTCTTCATAAAATCTCTTGGTCTTTCCTTAACTCTGAAAGCTACACATCAACCTAGTATAAGCCTTTGGACAGTTTTCCAGGCAAACCAGTCTGCCCTGGGAGGAAACAGAGTCAAGGACATGGGTTTACAGTCAAGCAGACTCTAACCTGAGTCATTTCTATCTGTATGTTCTTTTTTTAAATCTTATTTATTTGATATACAGTTTTGCTACTCAGTTCAGACTCACAGTGATCCTCCTGTCTCAGCCTCCCAGCACTGAGGTTACAGGTGTGCACTACCACACCTGGTTTTGGTGGCTGGCACAGCATACAGTACTGGGAATCAAACCTGGGTCCTTGCACTTGCCAGGCAAGGGCTTAGACTGCAGAGCTATCTCCCCATCCCTAGTTGTGTGTTCTTGAACAGCTTTCTCCACCTCTTGAGCCTCTACATGGTCAAAGAACAAAATTATAATGGTGTCAAGATCTTAATTTCTTTATTATCAGTTCTAGAACCAGGCCACCCTTCATCCCATAACATAAAATAGGAGAAAAGGGCTGAAGAAAGCAGAAACAAAGAACAAAGCAGATTCATCATTTCAAAGTTATTTTCCTTATAAAATGGGACAGGATATCAGAAAAATAGAAAATTACCTAATTGACATCAGATCAGTCCAGGTTATCTTTTTTAGTAAGGCAGAGAGAACTTCACTATTGTGTCAGGTGACACCAGACAATTTGGCTGTACTCTCTAACACTGTTCTCCTAAGGTTAAACAGTTTAGTTTTGACTTGATGAAGTGCAACTCTAGCATGAATGACTCCACTTTTAGTATGATCTGTTCGGACCCGGTGTAGAAATCGATTTCCAAATAATGACTTCTTGTGATTTTTAGCTAACAATGTATTAGAGGTGACAGATGGCTGTCACCACAGCCCTGCCTCAGCAGGGCCCTCGTCCCTGTGAGAAGCAGAGTAGCTGGCATTCATGACGGCACATGCCTGTAGCTCCAGAACTTTTGGAAACTAAAGCAGGAGGATTACAAGTGCAAGCCCAGCCTGTGTAACTTAGCAAGACCTTCTCTCAAAATTTTAAAGAAGAGCCGGGAATATAGCTCAGTGTGGAGGTGCTGGGTTCAATCCCCAGTACCAAAACAAAACAAAAGACTGTACTCAAACTTCCTCGTTGAAGAAAAAAAAAAATTAACATGGCTGGGGAGATAGCTGAGTGGAATAAGTGCCCAGCTGGCCCACGTGCAGTCCCCCTGTTACCGACCACTACCAAAAAGAAAAAGAAAACTTCCTAGTTGGGTTGTTAGGCTATCAGCAAATATAGGGGAATGAATCTTTTTTCATGGTATGATGGTAATATTGATGATCAATTTGATTGGTTTAATAGATACCTAAGATATTAGCAAAGCGCTCTTCTGGGTTTGTCTGTGTGGGTCATGCAGGCGTCACGTTGCTCTCCTGAATTTTTTTTCCTGCTTCTTTTTCCTGGTTGCCACGAGGTACACAGCTTTCCTCCCCCATGCTCTTCTGCTATGACACTTTTTCCACATGGATTCAACCCACTATGATCTAAAGCCTCAGAAGCTGTGAGGCAAAATAAGTCCTTCTTCTTTTAAGATGCCGACAGCAGGCATTTTTGTCTCAGCAATGGAAAGCTGATTGATACATGCCCTACAGTTCTTGGCTTCCTCCTCTCTGAATTCTGGGCCAAAATACACTAGTCAGGAAACTTTCCAGAAGGAAAGCCTTCTTCTATCATGACTTCGTCCTGTCTTTCCAGGCGTGAATAAAGGGATTGCTGTGGTGGCTAAGATGTGTTCACAGGAAACCAGGAGATGGAGCCTCGTCCTCTGGAGCCTGCCAAGTGCAGCGCTAGCGCACTCAGGTCCTGGGGTTGCTGCAAAATGGCGCTAGCGCTATCCACTAACAGACATTGGAGGGAGGAGTCCCTGTATTCTACCCTGGCCTGTCATGCAGCCACTGGGGAAGCCTCCAAAGGGTGCACTGTGGAGTCTGCTGTGGAGTTTTCACACAGGCTTTGTGGTTAAGAAACCTAGGAAGGAGCAGAACTGGTGACCTCCAAGTAACAGAGGAAGGCTCGGTAGTGTCACAGCCTCTCTTCACAGCTTCCAGCCCTGCTCCTCCACTCCCTCCTACAGGGATGCTTCCACCAGGTAGCGCCCTGCTTAAAAGTTTTAATTCTACAAGCTTCCAAACCCTTCACTGGGCAGAACAGATAAGGCAGGGGGCAACAAGGGAAAAGCAAATTTTATACACATGAGAGTTATGGCTAAAGATCATAGAAGATGTCCCAAGAAAAAGACACATTGCCATTAATCCCCTTCAGATAGCCGCAGAGTCTAGGTATACAGAGCTGGAAGGAAGAGGACAGCAGAAGTTGTCAGCCCATCATCTTCTAGATGATAAAACTAAGCACAGTTGTTGAGCTAGCGGGAGTGTCTGTTGTTCAGCTTCCCTCACTGTAACAAATAACAGACAAGCAAGGAGTTGTGTTTTGGCTCATAGTTCTGGAGGGTCAAGTGGCCCTGTTGCTCTGGACCTATGGGTGGAGATGCATCATGGGAGGAATGAGAGGTGGAGCAAAGATACTTCATTGCTGGGAAGTAAAAAAGAGAAAGACATGAGGCCCCACAGTCTTCTCTGAGGATCACTGCCAGTGACCCAAAGACCCAGAAGTAGGCCCAACTTCTCCAGGGTTCCATTACCTCCCAGTGGGGCCCATCTAGAGGCCACACCTCTAACACAGAGACCTCCAGGGAAGCATTTGAGATCCAAACTACAGAAATAAGGGAGGGGCCTGGGACCCAACCATCTTGCATTTTATTCCTGTCCCTTTGCACCAGCATCTCCCAAAGCACGTTCCATATACACTTTCAGAAAGGGATTGCAGTAGGAGGTCTGAAGAAATGAGCTCTGTGGCTCAGGTGCTCGAACTACAGTGAAAAACCCTCCTCCCTTGGCCTACATTATACTCCAAATATCAGGATTGGCTTTAGCAGTGTTTCCTGGCATTAGCAAGAGCCCAGGAGGTAAGCAGCTACAGAGGCAAGGCTCCAGGTGGGCATCTCCTCCCCACCCCTCCTGTCGCACTGCCCATCCCTCAGGGTCCCAGGACAGCAACCACTGATTCAGGCACCACAGATTTCTCACATCACCTCCCTCAAAGGGGGAAAACAAAGAGAGGTTAGAACAGAAGCACACTCACCCCACACATTCCTCTCTCCATCCCTGTCAGTCTCCTTAAGCAGAAACAGTGATTCCCAGGCTCAGTCTAGACTCTTCATAGAAGGGTGAGGACCCCTTAGTTGCAGTTGGGCCCATTCTCTGCTGAGCACAACTGTGTTCTGATGACACACCAAGAAAACAAGTACTAGTGCTCTCTAGGACTGCAGGGTAATGATAATTTACAACTTATTACATATTATATATAGACAAGATATCATATCTGCATCTTCTACTATGAATAACTAGTACAAAGACAACAATATGCAATGTATTAATTATTGTAACTGGGGGCCAGGGAGATAGCTCAGCAGAATAAGCACTTGCCTGGCAAGTGCAAGGGTTTTTTTTTTTTTTGTGGAACCAGAAATTGAACTCAAGCCCTTGCGCTTGCCAGGGAAGTGCTTATTCCACCGAGCCATCTCTCTGCCCCTCCCCCCAAAAAATTATTGTAACTGTCCTACTAACCTGTTTTGAAACTATCTCAATCCTATTTCTCTCTCAATAAAGTCAATTTTAAAAGTTATATGAAGAATAAAAGAGAAGGGTTCAAAGGATCCCAAAGAAATGATCAATGTTTAATGAAATGGAAGTGCTAATTATTCTCATTTGATCATTATATGTCACCATCACGCTATATTCCATATATATTTATAATACATTTTTTTAAAATTTAAAAAATGTAGGAGAAACAGCTGTGGGGAAGCTTCTGATTGGCCCTGTCATAGATGATTTCTTCACTTCTGGAACTTCTGAGACCTTAGATGGCTGCGAGTTTATCTCAAGAGATACTGTCCATGGCACTTTCTCAAGCTTCTCTGGCTACACCCCTCTCTCACCAAGTGTCTCATAGAACTTGGATTCCAGGGGTGGTGCTCTGAGAAACACTGCCTGCTGCAGTCTCTACCTTTCCTTTCTTGCTTTGTGTGACATCACTTTTAGACTAGACAGAAACCTTCCCTTCAGCCTTGAGCAAATACAAACGTCATAAGTTTCTGTCTTCTTGATGTTTTTGCAAGTCATTCCCTATCCAAGGCAAACCTGGATTCAGAATGACAATTTTTCTGTCTCTGCCAAAAGCCTCACTTTAAACATTTATCCTTAAATATTTTCAGTCTCTTCAAAATTCTTCCAAGTTGAGAAAAAAAGAGCAAGATGAAGTCCTCAAACTTAAACTCCATCAGTGGTTCTGAAATGTTTTAACAATTCCTTCAGCTCTCAAACACCATATTCACTCTTAGAATATGTTCCATGTGTTTTTGTGTGTTCCCTCTAGCTAATTAGATATTTAAGGTTCCATTCTTCCAGGAGCCTCAGTGTGGTATTTACTCAAAAACAGATTCGCTAAGTTCTGCAGCTCGGGCTCAGAGGGCAGCTTTGGCTTATGTAGCTTCTTATCTTCTGCACAACTAATGAACCATCGTGACTACGCCTTCACCTTCGTTTGCTTGCCCAGGAAATGCAGTGAGCCCGCATTATTCCGATTACTATACCATGCTGGGAGACAGGCATTTCTACCACAGGTCACCTTGATTTTACAAATGAGAACACTAAGTTTTGGGAGGCTGTCCCCAGGCCTGTCTGACCCAGGCCTGCACACCTGATACTCATATAAAGAGGAGAGTTGCTGGGGTAGACCGGGGGTTTTTTCAGGAAGCAAATTTGGGCTCACCAGCTCCCCTCATGAAGCCATAACTACATGACTACTAAAGGTTTCTTCTTGTTTTAGAGAACTTTTTTAAGTCAAGAGGTGATACAAATTGAGAAAGTATAATCCAGCTCTCACTGGGAGACTTGGCTGTGTTTGTTGGAACATGGGGAAATCACAGGTTTCCCCCATAAGTTCAAATCAGCTTAACATTTAGTCTGCATGATGGTACATGCCTAGGGATCTCAGCCCTGGGAGGCTGAGGCTGGAGGATCATGCATTTGAGGCCAGCCTGGGCTACATAGCAAATTTAAGGCCAACCTGAACTATATGACATACTGTTAAAAAAAAAAATAAAAATAAGCTTAAAATTTCTGTTAAGGTTTTTCTTCAAAGAAGTAAGCTTTCCAGGGCCAGGGAGTTGGCTCAGTAGAATCAGCACTTGCCTGGCAAGAACAAAGGCCTGAATTCAATCCCTGGTTCTTCAAAAAAAAAAAAAAAAAAAAAGAAAGAAAAAAATAATAATAGAAAAAAAGAAGTAAGTTTTCCTCAAGGGGTCAATGTCTGGTGTTTACAAAGCAGGAAAGCATCTCTTCTACTTATTAACAACAACAAAGTGTAAATCCAACATATTTTGAACACTGACACAGGAGACACTGTTATGAACTTCACATATTTTTTCCAAGTTCTTCCAACCAGCTTGAAAGCTGAGGGTTACTACTTCAATATAATAAATCAAGAACCAACATTCCAAGATGTTCATTAGCAAGGTTATGTCACAAAGTTAGAGGATAAATGCATAGTGGCAAACACAGGGTATTGTTCCAGGCAGAAGAGCTTTGGCCTAGATTCACATGTGCTAGCCTGGTTACAGCCAGCACATTTTCCTCCAGGGCAGGTGGCCTCACTGAAGACATGGAACCTGGGTGACCTGGCTCTAGTATTTCTGTAACCAGGCCGAGAGTCCAAAGCTTTAAGGATGTTTCTCTGGGAACACGGTGCCCGTCTGTGCAGAATCAGTTGCTGCTGCTTACTCACACAGGGATGGGGATCTGGCGCAGGACATCAGCAAGGATTTTAAACTGCAGTGAGCTTCTAGAGAAGAGGAACCATGCCACCAAAAGCATCACTGGGCAATTACTCCTCTTACTTGTACAGTTCAGCCTGTACAGTGAAAATAGAGTCTGAAACATCAGTTTAACTTGGAAAATCCCTTTCAGTGGACCCATAAGATGCCCATTGTCTTGATTTCTACGGGAACCTCAATCTGTGCCACAAAATCTCTTTCAAAGAAACAAAACACAAAAGAACACAAATGCAGCTTGTGGTGGTGAAATAAAAGAGATCGTCTCTCTCGTATGACCATACTTAGGCTCTGCTGCTTCTAAGACTTTTCAAGAGATTTTCTTTCTTTTTTTTCCCCTGTCTCCCAAATGACCTTCTTTGTTTAGGATCCCAGTTTGCCCTCCTGCCTTTTCTACAGTGTCATTTACTGCTCTGCCAGAAATAACTGAACTCGAGGAAAGGAAAGGACAATGAGACTTGTTACCCGAGGCAAGAAGCCACCTGCATGCATTTAGGGAGGCCCCTTCTCACGTGTCCTGCCAGTTGGCACCAAGTGCATTAAGAGGGAGGCCACCCAGGCTCTTACAGAGAGCAAGGGAGGGGTGAGCCCCCAGCACCCCACACTGATGTTTTCTGAAGAGGCCGGGGAGAGGCACCTGAATTATTACTATTGCTGCTATTGTTACCACTATTCACTGAATTCTTTCTACTACAAAGAAATAGCATGGCAATTGATCCATCTTGATTCATAATAAGTGGAGGAGTTATAATGTATTTCCAAGGGCCTAAAGAGGCCACTAGTGTCACTTAGGCCAGAGTGACAGGGAAGAGGTATTAGTCTCCCAAATTATTCAACATCTTTAATCTGCAGAAAGCCAAAGCAACATGAACAATTCAGTATGAGCATGAAGGGCCCCTGAAACAGCGCTGGCCTGGTAAGCCCAAGGACTGGGTTTGATCCCGGACATTACATGCTATGCCAGCCCTGCCTCCCAGATATAGAGTGAGACACTGTACCAAAATGAGCATGAGCAATTCAAAATGCTTTGTTCCACTAGGAAATCCTAGGTAAGGAGATCGCTAACCCTTTTTTTTTTTGGCCAACAAACAGTTCGCTTTGTTTTTTCTTCCCCTCTTTATTTCATTGCTTCTCTACCATTGGCTCAATTCTACAAAAATAAAAGTTGGGGAAAATGCTGCACAATGGCCATACATTAAGGCACAAAAAGCTGCACAATGGCCATACATTAAGGATGTTCATAGCTGATGCTTTCAAAGATAAAAATAAGGGAAAAGGTAGCACAGAGATCTCAGCACACTGAAAGGGTCTTGCAAGAAGTGACAAATGACCCAAAGTCACAAAGCTGAGAGTATAAAGACAGGAAGCAGTGATTATTTATATGGGATAAATGAATGAGCTGTTAATGCAAGAGGCTGGGTTGCACAGAAAGCCAGACACAGGGACACAGAGGCTCCATAGTTCGCTCACTTCAGGTTTTGCCATGCACTAAACACACCTGCAAAGTCAAATCAGAAGGAACTGCACCAATCACTGTAGATAAGGGTGAGGCCAAGCACCCACTGGCTGGCCTCTGGTGGAAGTACTTAGTTAGCGAATTACCAAAAGGATTCCTACGACACAAGGTCCAGCACAGAGCAAGCCCAAAGATGCAGGTCAGTGAGGCCCCACTGCAGCTCTCATTTGAACACCAAATTCATTTCCAAGTGACTGGCATGTAGGATGGGCAATCGAGCACCATCATTTTGCCTGACTCACAGTGGGCACCAAGTATCTGTTGAGAGAATGGATAAATGGATGGCCACAATCTCATGAAGTCATCATGTAGGTCAGTTGCTCCAGAGACTCATGCATCTTAGGAACTGCACTGCTTTCCCTTATCATTTGATAAGTCATAATATAGCTGCTATTTTTTCCCCTTGGGGAAAAATGTTGAGCATTGAACCTAGGACCTGCCATACTCTAGACAAATAATGCTTTCCCAGTGAGCTACATCCCAAGCCAAGCTGCTATTTCTAAATGGCATAAAACAAGCAAGAAAGGATCAGAAGAAAAGAAAAGCTATCAAACAAAATAGCACTCCACTTCCCAGACTAGAGGAGCAAGAGGAGAGTCTTTCCAGAGAGTCCGTCCACCAGGTTGCAAGGACCAGGAGTTTTATTCCTAATCAAATATCTATGTGGGGAGCTCTGAGCCCAGGGCATCAGAAGCCACGCATCAAGACCCAGGTATAGACCCACATGGAAGTCAAAAGTCCTCTAGGCTAAAATATGGAAGGGGGTGTGGGTGCAAAGGAGAATTAAGTGAGGTTGTGAAGAACCAAGGCATTCTGGGTAAAATTCAGGGACTTTAGTAGAGAGATGGACAAACTCAAGTTCTAAGGACAGACATGCTGTGAATATTGTTTAAATACTTTTTAAAACTTGAGATTTTCCCCTATAATTCTGTTTCATTCCAACATTTTGTTACAGAAGTTTTTTAAAAAGTTTTTCTAAATAGAGAGGAATTTGAAAATTATACATGAGCTATCACTTAGATTCAACAACAATCATTTTGCTGTTTGTCTTACCATATATTTACTAATTTTTTTCATCAATCTATTCTATTTTTAGTATTTTCTCATAAAAATATATCTCTCTTGCTAAATAAAGCTCAAGCTTTTTGTGTTATTTATATCAAGATGAACGTGACTAATCACCCTACAATTTCTAATCTTTCCTCATCCCATAGTAGTAGGATTTTTAAATTTACAAATTGAAATTTAGTGTAAGACTATATGCAGTCTTGTACTGTAACCACTATGAAGACAACAATATGCAATGTATTAATTATTGTAACTGTCCTACTACCCTGTTTTGAAACTGTCTCACTGCTGTCACTTTCTCATTGAAATTAATTTAAAAAATTAAAGTATGAAAAAAGACTATGCACCGGCAGGCTGGGGAGACAGCTCCGCGGTCTAAACACTTGCTTGGCAAGCACAAGGAGCCAGGTATGATCCCTGGTATTGTACACCAATACCAGGTGTGGGGGCACAGGCCTGTAATCCCAGTGCTGGGGAGGCTGAGACAGGAGGATCGCCATGAGTATGAGCTGCATGGTGAGATCCTGAACCAAATAAATAAATAAATAAAGTTTTAGAAAAGACTACATTCAAACATAGTGGCACATTCCATACCTATAATCCTGGTATTTTGGGAGACTCTGACCAGAGGATCACAAATTTGAGCCTAGCTGGATAATTTATTTTTATTTGATTTTTGGCGAAACCAGGGATTGAACTCAGAACCTTGCACTTCCCAGGGAAGTGCTTATTCTACTGAGCCATCTCCCTGGCCCTGAGCTGGGTAATTTAGTGACTTAGGGAAACCTTGTCTCAAAAGACAAAAATAAAAAAGGGCCAGGGATGTAGTTCAGCACAAAATCCCTCAATTTAATCCTTAGTAAAGCAAAACAAACAAACAACATTTCCCAGGTTCCTTTGCAGGCAGGGAGATCCCTGCAACTAAGTTCTGATTAATAAAATATAAAAGGAAAAATATCATACGACAATTTCCAAGACTCATTTCTAAGACGTGTACACTTTGCCTTCTGTAGCATCCCTCCCTCCATTCTGCTGCCAGAACACAGGCCTCATGGTCCTGGACCAAGAGGAGATGACCAGGGGGAAAAGAAATAATTTGCTAATCTGTATTTCATATATACATTTGAGACACCAGAAAAGGAACACTTGTCATAGAGGAGGCTTTGAAAGCCTACTTACTTATAGAGGATCATCAAAAAAGAGCAGTCGGGCTGGAGGTGAAGCCCAGTGGTGAGTGCTTGTCTAATGCTTGGGAGGCCCTGGGTTCCATTCTCATCACCCTGGAAAGAAAAGAACAGTTAATTTTTAGAGAAGTGACAGGACAAAGGAGAAGGACTTTGAGACTCTTGGGTGGCAGCCAAGGGGGGGGGAGACTAGTAAAGCTGTTAATGTAGATTTCTCATCCAGCCTCCAGGCTAATGAGAGCCTACAGCTGTACTTGGTGGTTACCCTTTGTTCTCCTGGGGTGGGGGTGGCACAGGATACCTTTTGTCTTTATAAATCTCAGTATTGCTTTCGGACAAATAAAGGGAAGGTGCAGAGGAGAGCTTACTGCCATCTGCTCTTAATTGCCTTTAGCTCTGCAGTCCTTCAGCTTTTAGACTGGGTGGAAGTGCCCAGTGTTCTACAGACTTATGAAAGGTACCCAGGAAATGCTGGTCAACAGAAGACCTGGTCAACAGAAAGCCCCACCACTACCTGTGAACTAGTTAATGGCAATTTTCTCCTTTAAATTCTTTTATTTATTTCATTTATTTGGTACAGGGTCTCAGTATGCAGCTCAGACTCAGAGTGATCCTCCTGTTTTCAGCCTCCTCAGCGCGGGGATTACAGGTATGTGTCATCATGCCCAGACTCAGTTGCTGGCTCAGCACACCCCAGTGGCAGGGCCAGCGTGGCATGCGGGACAGGGATCAAACCCTGGTCCCTATGCTTGCTGAAACAGGTGCTTAGTCCGCTGAGCTATCTCGCCAGCCCTCTCCCTCAAATTCTTGAAAATAGTTATTATCATCATCATTCAATCACTGCACCCATGTGCAAGATACCTCACTAGTAAGCAGTTTTCCAGCGTTGTCTTTTAATCTCACAATTCTATGAATTGTATCTCATCCCCATTTTACAGATTTGGAAACTGGTTTTGAAAAACGAGGCAAATCTCTAACACAGAATCAGGCTGGTGGGATGCCCCCTAATCCATAATCTTGACGGTACCTGGTGGCTTGCGACAAAACAGGAGGAAGTGAAGAGCAGGTTTGCTACAGCTTCTGCAGTTCTTATTTGCCACACTGACAAGTACCCCACACCCGAGCCTCACAGGAAACACAAGAGATGCCAAGGCTGATCATGCCGAGACCACCAGGTTTTTACAAAGCTGGATTCCAGAGGCACTGGGCACACTGCAGTCACTTAGAAAAGCCCAATGGGGAATACCTGTTTTTACAAACATTAGTGCATTTGATTCTCAGAACCATCTGTGATGCAGTCTGGAGCACAATACTATCCTTCCCATTCTCCAGATGAAGAAACAGAGGATTAAAGCACTGTGGTTGACCGGGAAGTTGCTAAATAGGGACCTGAACACAAGATTTTTATTTTCTTGTTGTTTTGTGCTCTTCTTGGTTGGGTGGTATCTTTCTTTTGTCCCTTAGCCATTCTCTTTCCCCAAGTAAGATGCAGAGAAATTATGCTAGGTTAGGGAAAAACAAACAAGGCTAAAATTGTGTGTGTGTGTGTGTGTGTGTGTGTGTGTGTGTGTGTGTGTGTGTGTGTTTGGGGGAGGACTGAACCCAGGGTCTAGCAAGAGCTCCAACCCAAGCTATGTTCTTGGCCCTTAAAACCTTGAAATGTTTTAAAAAGGCATTTTGTGCTGTTAGCTTCGAGACTGTAAAACAAAACAAAACAAAAAAACCCACACATACAAGAGTTTCGTGGTTTGAATTTTCTGAGGCTGGGAAAAATGCCACTGGTGGCTTTTACTTAGGTGGTCAAGCTGCCTACATTTTTCTAGCAATGTCAGGAGTTGGCCGACATCCATACCTGAAAAACTGTCATGGGCCTAAGAACTTGGGGCGCCCAGCTCAGCAAAGAGAGGGACTGTGACTGTGCCAGACTTGGAAAGGGAGGAGCGGAGATCAAGGTTACAGAAACTGGCACCCATAGGGTGCCCCAGACACACAACACACGCTGTCCCTTAAGTGTCTACATTCAGACAGGTTGGATCTGCAGCCCACTTTTCTGGGTTCTGCACTTTTAGCTGAAAATATACCATACACAAACAGGGAGTTTTTGTTCTCTTTTTTTTTTCTTGGCCAAGGGGCTTGAGGGTGGGAGAAAGATGACAGAACAAAACTGCAGCTTTTACAGCTGTCCACCTGCTGGAGTATTCAAGCAAAGGCCGTTAGTGAGGATTATCCAGATGCTTGTGGCTACCCTGAAGTCTGATGGGAAGTGTACAACCACAGTGAATCCACCAGGAGAGAAAAGAAATTGGTGCGCAGTTCAGAGAGGATAGAGTGGCCATCAGACATGTCCAGGGACATTTTTGTGAGCAGCTGTTTGGTTTAGGCTGGCTGGGTCCCTGAGCTCATCAAGCCATAACCATAGAAACCAGGTCCAGGAAGATCTTGGCTGGCCAATCATAGAATCAGAGATTCCTCTTAAAAAGTAATACAAGGAGCTAGGCTCAGAACACCAGGCTAGGGCGGGATAAGGGAAAGCATAGGGCAAAGATATAAGAGAGAGGGCTAGGGGTAAGTAGCTTCTGGGCAGAGAAAGGGCATGTGATACTGTACTATGTGTGGATGGATGGAGGGAGGATCTCTCTTTGTTTGTGTGTGTGTGTCTCTCACTCTGTCTTTCTCTTTGTCTTTGTCTCTCTCTCTCTCTCTCTCTCTCCCCCTCTCCCTCTCCCTCTGTCTCTCTCTCTCTCTGCTGGTGGTGGTGTTGAGAATAAAATCTAGGGCCCTAGTGGAGCTGTAAATGGTACAGTCGACAACTTCTTCAGATAACTCACTATTGTTGTGGAATGCTGGACTGTGTTGGATTGTGTCCTCAAGTTCAGGCACCTAAATTAGTTGAATGACAATGGAATGCCCATCTTTGACAGGTGTAGACAAAGGAAGGGGTATAGAAAGGAAGAATCATGATGTGTGTGTATGGACAGTACAGTTGGGATAGATAATGCCGTGCTTCTACATAAGTCTATGAGAGGCAAGATTTGCACTAATGGTGGTTGGACAGGATATTATGTCGGCTTCTAGTACTATGGACAACCACTAGGAAAACAACAAGGTAGAAAGTATTAATTATTGAATCTTTGATGTAACTCATGTATAAAAAATAAGATACGCAAACAGCTACACTCTTAGTTTACTGTTAAGACATATGCTATAATAATGTCTATAAGTATAATATCATGTATGCATCTTCTATGATACCAAGACATTATGAAAAGTTTGCAATATATTAATTTATCAAATCCATCTTGTCAAGGTATCTTAAAACTGTCTCATTGATATTTGTACTTCAATAAAATAAAAATTAAAAAAATAAACAACCCTAGGGCCCTTACACTGAATTATATTCTTGGTCCTTTTTTTTTTTTTTTTTCTAATTTTAAGGCAGGAATTCTAACTTGCAGCCCTCCTGCCTCAGCCTCTCTAAATGCCTGGATTATAGCTCTATGCCCACACTTAGCTGGTACTTCTTGCAAAGGGAAGTTAGGTGAGGTGACAAACAACAGAGGAGCCGGACATTAAGGCCACTCTGGAGGCACCCCAGTTGTGGCCCAGCCCTGAGCCTTCAGCCAGCAGCACAGCTTCACCTCCGCCCTACTCCTCCCCACCTGCTCTCCTGGCCCCCAGCACCCCAGGGGCTCTGAGCCCGGCTCCTCCTACCAGCTGCAGTAGCCACCTCTTGGTTCCCAGCACTGTCAGAGAAGCCGGGACCTTCCAGACAGCCTTTTGGGAACCTTCCAAAGCGAGGAGGCGCGTAGAAAGAAAGGGCTGTAAAAGAGACCTTTCAGAGCCGAGCTCCCTCACCTTCCCTGAATAGGAGTCGCCTAGAAATCTCTACAGTCTCCTCCTGCTCCTCTCTTTGGAGAGATGTTTTCCCCAGCTGTCTGTCGGTGGTGGAGGGAGGGAGGCTTGGAAAGCCTTCAGGATAAGCAGCAGTGGGAACATTGTACATTCACCTAGAGGAGGCCACACACGGAGATGGCGGGAACACACACACACACACACACACACACACACACACACACGTGCAAACAAAAAGAAATCTCCATTCAATCCATCTTTCAACATGAAGCAAAAGCATGGCAAACATTGTAAAATCTCGGCTTTGCCCATAGTAGCCGCGGCTCTTCAGTCGGTTATTAGAGCCCCTGTTAAACATTTAACCCTTCCCTTGCTGCCATCCTTCATCCTCCCAAGAGAGAAGGGACAGACACGCCAGGCGCAAGCAAGTCTCGAAAGCTGACCGAGTTATGGGGCTCAGTGCGCAGGGAAAGGGAGAGGAAGCAGCCACCACACTGAAACCTAAAACAATATTGAAGTCGGCAATTGCAGTGTGACTGTTCAACCTGAGCCTCAGCTGTAACAGGAGTATTAAGTTCGCACAAAGAAATCCACCCCAATGCAGTCGTGGGGATTGCTTAGCTGGAGACCTGGTAAAATGCAGATTCTGAAGCCCGGGCCTGAGGGAGGAGCACAGCTAAGAGGAGCCCAGATAAGAGGACTCCAGAATGGCGTGATGCAAGAGAAGTCGCTTCCTCTTTCCACCTTCAGTGTTTTATACTTTTATAATGAACGTATTACTGCTTTGCGTCACCACGAAACTATCTCTTCTTTGTAGGTAAGGTATTTGTGGATTAAACCAGGTGCCTCCTCTGACCGGGCCTCGGAGGCGAATCAGTAACAGGAAAGGCAATTCAGAAGCTCTGGTTCTCAGCCCTGAGTGGGGGGTCGCGGGGAATCCCCGGGGAGCTTGACAAAGCATTTGCCCCCTGGGGACTTGTCGGAATCTGGGGGAGGGGGCTGTGTAATTGGAGCCTCCCCGGACCACACACAGCGCCAGTTGTTGGAGCTGCAACTCTTCTGCAGTCCTTCCACAGCGCTGTCCTGTGTCACATCCTGTCACCGAACCAGATCAGTGGCCAGTCGCCTCAGCAGTAAGAACCATGCTGCATTTTAGGCTCTCAAGCAGGAAATCCAAAATATCACACACTTATCTGAGAGAAAAGGGCCCATGTCTGTGCTGCAGAAATCACCCTACCGCTCTCCCGGAATCAGTGATGGAGAACGGCATGGTGGCTTCCCTGCTTGTCCCTGTTTTTAAGATAGTGTGCAGGTGGAAACAAAAAAAAAAAATGGAACCAAATTGCCAGGCAAGGGTCCTGAGGTGTGCGAAGTGGGTTACTGGCACCAGAATCTGACAACAGAAAACATCGGGCACCTTCGGTCAATGGGCTCCTGTCACAAGAGGCCCTGACTAAGTCATGCATCACTCTGAATGCATTGGGAGATGAAGCAATTTTAACTGAATCCTTGGGAATATAGACAGTGACATCCTGCACTGAGGACCTGGAACACGTGACAGCCTGGCTTGCAAGCTGTTCTCTCTGTATGTTACTGGATTAGGACTCTTTCAAGTTGAATTGCCTTAATAAGAAAATGCAGGCTGGGAAGTAACTCAGGGGCATGGCACCTGTAAGTATCAGGCCAAAAATCTGATTCCTGGTGTCAAAAAGAAAAAAGAAGGAAGATGGGTAGGTAGCTGAGAATCTTGCTTTCAGGTATTGCTGGACCCAGGCACCCAAATGGTGTCCTTAGAATGTAGCCTCATCCTTTCCATCCTTGACTTTATGCTGGCTTTTTTTTTTTTTTTTTTTTTTTTTTTTTTTTTTTTTTTTTTTTTTTTTTTTTTTTTTTTTTTTTTTTTTTTTTTTTTTTTTTTTTTTACATCAGGCAAGCTTATGTTTGAAAGACAGAGGCTGGGAACTTGCGGCTGATTCTCATTCTCCCAGAGAACCCAGAGACAGAAAATATTCTCTGTGGTGACAGTGCTAACAGGCATCCCTCCTTTTATTCTTATTACTTAATCTTGGATCACATATGGTTAGCTGGACCAATCACTGAAACATGGAAGATTCATCTGTCCCACCCTGACTCAACTGAGAGGGCTTTGGAAGGTTTGTGCTCCGATTGGCCAGATACAGTTAGGTGCGCAACATGAATCAATCACCAGGAGCCCGTGCTCTGGCTCATCAGGCCTGAGTCAGGAGCCCACAACAGATGCAGAATTGTAGACTGAATTATTATATTATTATTTTAATTATTATTATTTTGTGAAACTGACAATCAAACTCAGAAACTTGTGCTTGCCAGGCAGGTGCTTACGCCACTGAGCTATCTTCCCAGGCCAGAACTGTAGGTTTAAGAGCAGGGAATAAAGAAGTCTTCTGAAAAACCATGGATTCTATGACTAGAAGAAAGACAGGGCGAATAAAGAATGTGTAATTTGTCCTATAACTTCAACAGAGTAATATTTACATTTAGTCACTGTGATCCTTCATACTAAAGATTAAGGGCCAGAGAGATAGCTCAGTGGCGTAAGTGCCTGCCTGGAGAGAGTGTAAGGTCCTGAATTTGATCCCCAGTACCTTAAAAAGCAAACAAAACAAAAAAGGTTAACTAGTTAAGCCAGTGCTTCTTAACTTTTATGTGTCCTGGCTCACACAGGAAATTATAGCATGCGTAGGTACCTAGGGATACACGGATGGAGATTTGGAGTGCCAGCAGAGGCTTAGTCTGTTGATACCCCTGTGTTACCAGAACTTCAGACCTGGAAGGGAACTTGAGCTTGACATCTACCCCTTGGGCTACCGATGAGAGCAAACCTTAAGGTCCCTGGATTTGGTGTTTAGGATTTCTCTGCACAGTGTTTCTTTGGTTCCTTTCCCTCAATTTCTATTAAGGGACATCCTGGCCTGTTCCTGGGATCTTACTACTTAATTTCTTTTGTTCTGAGTACCAGGGCAGTTTTCCTTTCCCTCCTGCCTTCTGCTCCTCAGGGTTTTCCCCATCTTAGAGGCTTTCCTTGAGAAAGCCTTCTTAACCCTCCCGCAGAAAGCGACCACATGCAGCTAAGGCCCACGTGTCATACAACTGTCCTCACTGGGCGGGTTTTAACTCCATTTCAAATCCAAGCCCGAGCCAGACTCAACTCTCACCAAGCCCTCTGACACATGAAAGGGAAGTTTTCACCACAAGGAACTTGGAACAAGAAGTATTTACCAAACCAAGGAGACATTCCAACGGGGAACACGGACGGAAACAGTATTTGCCGTCATTGTGGCATTTTCTGAGAGGATGATTCCTCACGGAGAATTCTAAAAGAAAATTCTAGCAGCCTTGCTCGCAACTCATTGACACAGGATTGCAGTGCAAAGCAGAAGGTAGAACTGAACTTTCCTTTTGAGACCCAGACAGGTAAACTCTGTAGTAAGCAGGGCACAGAATCAGGGTGGCTTCGATCTGTCACATGGTGAAACACTCCACACTGTTATGTCCACACTGCACTGAAAATACACAAACCTAAGTGTGGCAACACAGACCTCCTTTGCCCTTCTTCCTCTGTACATTTTGTATGTTTTATTACTTAATTTCTTTACAACCGCCCTTTTCTATTTTGGCATCTACCTATGGTGACCATTTTGAAGCTGCTAAATATTTGAATCAATTACGTCTTGTCCTTCTTCCCTCCCTCCTTCCCTCTTTCTCCTCCTTCCTTTCCCCTTTCTCTTTCTTCCTTTTCTTTTCCAATGATGCCATCCTTCTGTCAGCCTTGAACATCCACTATAAACACAGCTGGTCCTTCCAAAACAGTTGCAAACCCTCACAGGAAAGCAAGCAGAGGCTCCATCACCCTCCACTCTCTTCTCAGCGAGTACGTCCCAGGCCTGGTGCCCAGCTGTGGACAGCCTTCACCCCAGGATGCAGCCACGGCTGGCCTTTTCAGGTGGGAGGCCTAGAAATGTCCTACTTCTGTCCCTCCTGAGGCACCCTATTCCTTGAAATAGGGTTTCTCTTCTTCTCTTTACAATTGATTTTTACAGAAAGCTTCTGAATTTATGTGGAGTCTCAAAGATGTTGGCAATTTTGCCTCTGATATGTTTTTTTGAGGATTTCCTTGGGTATTCTTTTTAAAGAATTTTCATTACCTCCTCCCCTTTTGATACTGGGAATTGAACTCAGGACCTTGCACTTGTCAGGCCAGTGTTGTGTCACTGAGCTATATTGCCAGCCTATTTTACCCCTTTGATTGTGGGGGGTATGCACACTTATTTCCTCCGAAAAGTAATCACTTAAGTTTCCTAGAACAAAGTACCACATACTAGGTGGGTTTTTTGTTTATTTTTTTAGGTTAGGTAGTTTAAGCAACAGAAATTTAGTCACAATTTCAGAGGCCAGAAGTACTAGATTAAAAAATAGTCTTATATCAAGGCCTTATTTGACAGGACCAGCTTCTTCGTCTGTGCCCTCCCCGCTCCTCCGTCTGAAGATCCCCTTCTTGGTAGAACAGGGCCTGCCCTAATGCCTCCATTTTCATTCAGTCTTTAAAGATCCTATGCCCAAACAGTCCCCTTCCATGACTCTGGGAGCTAGGGCTTTGACTTACATACTTTAGAGTGTACAATTCCGCCTATAGTCACCTAGTGCTTAGAGTCGATTCTAGGCCCCTGGTCAGCTCCAAGTCCCTGTGCCTGCCCTTCCCTGACTCACTCACCTCCTCCTGGGTGGACCCCCCAGCCATTAAGGCTCCTCAGAGTCTATGATGCTCCTGCTCCTTCTGTTCCTGCACTTGGACAAAGGACTGCAGAGCACGAGACCTTCTGCAAGCCCTGTCCAATGTTGCCCTCTCTCTGTTTAGGGCTTCACTGCTACTGGGCTGGGTGACATTGCAGTGGGGACTGTCTTATGCATCACAGGAGACTTAGCGTCGTGCCTGGCCTCTGCCAGCTCGATGCCAGCAGCACTTCCCACACGTGGCAATTGCAAGTGCCTCCAGACACAACCAAACCACCCTGGGGATGCTAATTTGCTGCTGCTGGAGAAGCGCTGTTCTAGAGAAGGACAGACCACAGCCATGAATGGTGGGTCAGGCTCTCCAAAATCAGTTAGGTTAATGTGAGTGAATTTGGTTAGTTGAAGTGAGTTCTTCAGCTCATTGAAAGGATGCAAGGAGATGGTGTTAAGCACTCGGAGGGTGCCGGCCCAGAGCAGGCATTCAGTGGGCACTGGTTATTCTATCTCATTACTAAAATGTCGTCATACTTCGGGGATCTGTATTTTCCAGGATATGTTCTTGTTTTGCCTCTGAGCTACACAAAGCAGGCAACTGGATGACCACATGCTATGCGGCAGGTGTTCAGTCACTGTGAAGAGGAAAGGAGGTGCCTGTCTCAGGTCTGTGGTGCTCAGGACACATCCCTAGTGCAGGTGGCACCAGGTACACAGCAGGTGTTCATAAATATGTTTATTATGAATGTGGAGGAAGAGAAGGTTTACTGCAAACTCTGGTTCACATAGGTACCAATTCTCTCCATTTGATTTTTGTTATTGACTGCCCTTCCCATAACCCTTTTCTTCTTTCCTATGAACTTTCAAGGAAATCAGAAAACAGCTTTGGCTAACACCTCTAAGTCGCAGTGGCTGCCTGTGTGACTAATCTGGCCTCCCCTTCTCCCATAGGCTATGCTCCCACCTTACCCAGCACTCCATGGCTGTGTCACATGATCCATTGTCACAAGCCCTGGCCTTTTCATTCTGTAGCTCACAGGAGCCTATGTGCTCACATTGCTTGTCAAAAGGTGGACTCGCCATGGCTGTTGCCACAAAGGATATGCAAATCAAGAAGGAAGTTTCAAAAAGAAAAGAAGGAAGTTTCCAGTGGTCCCAGAAAAACACCCCAATTGTTAGCTGTGTCCAGGGTCCTATCCCACTCTATCACCATGCTCCATTGATTCTAATGCCCATCTGTAGGTGATGGGTCAAGTGTCTAATGTGAAAGTGTCTCCTAATGCACAAGGTTAAGCACACATCCAGCTCATCCTGCGGCTTGAGGTGTCACACCTCTGAAATCCCTGACTAGGCCTAGGGTAGGTTATTAGTACTGGTTCTCTCATATGCAAGAGGGAGCAGAGCATTGGGGTAGGAGAACTCACAAGGTCTAGGATGGGCAGTAGGTCCCTGCTCACCAGGGACTGTCCTGGTTTCAGCATCTCAGTCCCTGGCAAGCTGGGACACCTGGTCACCCAGCAAGGTCCCCCAGGTTCTACATTCAGCCCCCATGAGGAGCAGCCCTGGAGATATGGTGATGTATGGTAACCATGGGTGGTGACCAATGGAAAAAAATCAGTCCAACGCAGGTATGACAAATGGATCTTACGCTCATAGTGGCAGAGGCTATAAGGCAAACCACAAGGGTCGTAGAGGGAACAAGCTGATACTCCTCATCATCTAAAGTTACACTTTACCGCCTCAGTGTCCCCCTGTCATCAGCCATAAAGACCCTTCTTCTCCATTTCTGGACCAATGAGTCAGTGATCTGGTGTGTCAACATTGGGAGAATGTAAAGCACACCTGGCATTCTGTGTCCCCTGTGTCCTGTGCCTGACAAAGACAAGCCCTTAAGTACTTCCTTCTGCAAACAGGATTGTTTTCTGTAGCTTGGAAGAGCAATACAGGAACTCAGAGCTCAGCTTTCAGACTGAATTTAGACTCTCTTTTTTTTTTTTAACCCTTTCTTAGAGGGTTTAAAAAAGAAAACCTAGCTAAGGTTGATGGTCCTCACTTGTTTCTGTTTGTTTAGTACTGGTGATTGAACCCAGGGCCCTTACACTGAACTACAGCCCCACTACTTATTTATTTATTTATCTAAGCAATAAATGGCTAAGTTACCCAAGCTGGGTTTAAAGTTGTCATCCTCTTACCTCAACCTTCCAGAGTGCTGGAATTATAACTACCATGCCTGGCTAATGAACCAGGAAATTTCTACACACAAAAAAAAATATTTTCACAGTTTAATAAAATCAAAACAGCAGTGTTCCTGTCCTTTTTCTCTTCCTTTTCTCCCCGCTGTCCAATTGAGTTCATGCTGAAAAGGGTTTTTTACCCCCAAATATTTATCATATAATTAAATTGTGTATTTTTGTTCACAAGAGCAGGTAAAATGAATAAAATAATTCAACTTAAGTTTCAGATACACTGGTACCTTGATTCACAAATTTAATTCTTTCCAAGATCAGATTGCAGAATTTGTTCCACTGGAGGGACCACTGTAGTTAGAAAATCCCTGAATCACTATGCTTTTGTCTAGAAAAAGTTATCAGCATCTGTCATCATTTAATCAAAGAGCAATTTATATTATATAACATAATCACTCTGAGTTAAATATTAGAAACAATATTTGGAACCAATTATAAATGATATCTACTGGGTTTTTAAAGAAGCTTGTGTAGGCAATCATCCTAGAAATCATCCAGTTCATACTTCTAAAACCTTAAGCTACACAAGAGTCATTAGCAGATCTTGCGAACACACTAACTGTAGGCCTGAGCTCAGTCAGGAGGTTCTGTATTTTTACAAGTGCTACCATTGCTCCCAGAGAAGATGAACCATTTGCCCAGAGTCAATGGGCAGGTCACTAGGTTTACTAATAAACTTTAATATATTAACATTATTTTTATACCAGAGGGTGGTAACACACACCTATAATCCTGGCATTCTGGGAGGCTGAGGAAGAAGGATCCAAATTTAAGGCCAGGCTGGGCAACTTGGCAATTTAGTAAGACTGTCTCAAAATTGGAAAAAAGAAAGAAGGAAAAAAGAAATGAAGGAAGGAGGTAAGGAAGTGAGTAAAGAAAGAAGTTGGCCTGGGTGTGCTCAGTGAGAAAGTCCTCAGCTCAATCTTCAGAACCCTCTCCTAGTTAAAATTACCATTTTTGAGGGAGGAGAAGCTGTATTTTAAATTTTCTTCATTATTCACTTCCACTATAATCAATCCCAAGTGTACAGTGTTCTGAATGACATCCTCTTTGCTATTACCCCTGAGCCAGGAATTCACTGTGCTTTGACACTACATGAACTTGGTTCACTTTTTCCCATTTCCAATTAGAGATGGTAAGGTTCTCAGCTCAGCCTTGGACTGGGCCTGCGCATCCTGTCATCCACTGCCCAAGCACATCTGGGGCTAGGCCTAGGTGGAGGGTCAGGTGGATTAGCAGGAGCAAGTTCCTCCTGCTCCCCAATAAGGGGGCTTCTAAGCCCTAGCCAGTGCCATGAGCGTGTGGTATATACAAACAGAGAAACAATCCCTTCACTCTGGTGGAGGCAGGGGTACTCAGTGGACTCTACTCAGGTAGTATTGTCAACTTGGGCACCCAGAGATAAAGATGCCACTGATCCTGTCCCCAGACCTTGCTGTTCTTTCTAAAAGGGAGGTGGGCAGGAAAAAAGGGTAAACCAGGTTGCGGGATAAAGGTGGGGTAGAATAATATTACAGCCCAAAGCGAAATTGCAACCCCAAATTGCAGGTTTCCTGGAAGATTTCTCAGTCTGCTATTGAAAACAATACGTATGTTCCGTAGCGTTCGTGTTCATGACTCAGTTTCTTCTCAGTCCTTTTTGGCAGCGACTCTGGTCCTCAACTGGCCTCTATCCGCTCCCCCAGGTCAGCTCGGAGACCTCCTCCCTCACTGGCGCTCAGACTCCTGGACCCACCCGAGTCCCCCAGCCACCACCAGGGGGCAGTGTGGCAGTGTTGGCCTCGCGTGCTCAGTCTGGCTCGGTTACCACTGGGGCTGAGAATGGCAGAGCTGAGCAACCAAATCAATTCTTAATTTTTCTTCGTATAACAAACACACACACGGGTTACTTCTCCAACGGGCCACCTCGGTGTCCTGGTTGTTTTTCTCTCATTGCTGAGACAAAAATACCCGACACCCAAAGTTAAAGAGGAAAGGTCTGTTCAGCTCACCGTTCCTGGAGGTTTCAGTCCATAATCAGCTGATTCCAACAAGGGCAAGGTTGCAGAAGGCAGCAGAGACAGCAAGCGCGAAGGCGGGAGAGCGAGCCTCTTTTCCTCTCGTATTGTAAGCAGGCTGCCCTCGCTCGGCGCAGGGGTAGCACTCACACCAGCTCTGTGCTGTTCTCGTGCACTGGCTCAGGATGTACAAAGTAAGGACCTTTGGGGCCGCAAGACAGTTCAGCGGCATAAAGCACCTGCTTAGGCAAACTTAGGCAAGTGCAGAGACTGTGGTTGGATCCGGGCACCACACGCCACGAAAGCCCCACACCCAATGGGCTGAGCCAGCAACAAAAATAAATAAATAAATAAAAATAAACCTCAGAATTACATTTTTAAAAAACGAACAAACAATTGCTGAGTTGCTTAAACTTCTAAATTTCTCCAGTTGACACAATGCATCAACCAATACACTCATCTATCTATCTATCTATCTATCTATCTATCTATCTATCTATGCTTTATTTATTAATTTTTTATTTTTTTTATTTGGCAGCACCGAGGATCAAACTCAGGCCTTTGCACTTGACAGGCAAGTGCTTAGTCTACTGAGCCATCTTCCTGGCTTTATCTATGCTTTAAAAAACTGTGTTATTGGGGTGCAAAATTTGTGGGGCTTTTTTCTGTACTTTAAGGAAGGGTCTAGAGGGTATTCAGGGTCTCAGTACTAGATAGGACTTGTAGTGCTTCTCCTGTTTACAACTTTCCAAATGCTGGGATTACAGGTGGGTGCCACCACATTCAGTCTCAATTGTCATCTCAGCAATACCCCCCCTGGGGTGGGGCAGATTGAATCCCTGGCCCCTGTGTCTGCTTATAGGCACTTTAATCCACTGAGCTTTTGGGCAGCCCCAAAACTTGTGTCATTCAAACCAGACGTGGTGGTGCACACTTGTAATCTCAGGACTCAGGAGGCTGAGCTAGTCAGATCATTGCAAGTTCAAGACCAACCTGAGCTACAAAGTGAATCAAGCCCAGCCTGAACTACATAGTGAGACCCTGTTTCAAAAAGGCAAATAATAAAACAAAACTCTGTTATCTAAACCAACAACTTAGCCTTGCTTATGACAACCGTGTAAAAAGTTTTAGCACTTGCGTTTTAAAATAGAATCAAACAAAATAGAAATGTCTTTGAATTTCTGTACAGTTTAATTTCACTGTAGCCTGTAAGCCTGTGTAGATAGTTGTATTTCTGATAGGGCAATGCAATGAAAGGATGGCCACCCAGGGACAGTGGCTTCAGCAGGCCACCTAATCCCATTTTTTTTCTCAGGACTGTTCTAAAAGAGCAATGGGGTTTGACAGAAAATGCTAATTCTCCAGCAATTAATGGAAAGTGTTCTCTGTTTGCTCACCGCTGGTGGAGAAGGAAGGAATAATACTCAGTGGTAAAGATACTCAATCCTGCTTTCTTATGCACTGTTTTCTCTTTCAGTATGCCACCATTGTTCCATAATTCAAACAAAAAAGAAAAGCAGGAAGAGTTGAAGCCAACTGATTATACAAAAGAGGATCCAGGTGAGAGTAAAAGAAGAAAAAAAATAAATAAATAAAAGAGAAGTTCCTGCCAAAATTCCCTGTAGAGAAATTCCTCTCAGAACCCAAATTTGGCAAAAACTTCAACACTATAAAAATCACCATAGCTGGGTTTCTGATTTCATTTTCCCCTGAAACTATATGAGAGGTAGTTGGGCTCTGGTGTGAGTTTGAGAGCAAGCGCTGATATAAATACTAGCCTTAAATTCTAACTTGCAGTTCCTTGAAACTTTGCCTAAGCTGGGTACTTTGCTATCCCAGACACATAGGTAGTATTTTAACATGTATAAGGATCCCTGAAAGAGAGGTAAGTTTTACTTTTATTTTTAAATTGCTTTGTCTGGGTAAGATTTTAAATTAAAGAAATTTTTCACTAGTACCTGTTTGTAGTACCTAATAATTCCATTCTCGGGGAGTGGATATGTCTTTGTTTCTTTTCTTTCTCCTCTCCTCTCCTTTCCCTTTTTCCCTGCTCTCTTCCTCCATCTCTAGGTTCCTTCCTCTAAACCTTACATTTAGAAAATTAGTATTTTTTTTCAAAGAGTTCTAGCAACAAAAACTCCTAGATAAATATTTTGCATTAAAGACAAAAAATAATTCTCTCTCTCTCTCTCTCTCATTTTTTTTTCCAGAAATTCCCTTTTCTTTGCCAAAAAGAAAAGGAGGGACATAACTTTATACTTAGGAATAACAGTTACTTTGGGGGGGGTACCAGAAGTTGAACTCAGGACCTCACACTTGTCAGGCAGTTGCTGCACCCCTGATCTAAGGCCCCAGCCCAGAGCCCTTAGCAGGGACTTTGATGTCTTTGATCTCTACCCTTTGAGGAAAAGAGGCCAAGTTTTTTGTTTGCTCTTATTCTCAAAGTAGTGAATGAATAACATTTAGATATTCATGTGCAAAATAATTTGGTAGTAGAAAGAAAGGTTAATATTAAATGTAGATTAAAAAATGACTCCTGTGTCTCAGGCATTGAATTTGTCCTAAAGAAACAAAGGCTTCCCGTGAAAGAACTCCTGAATAGGAAGGAAGTAGGATGTGGGGGAGAGGGAGAAAGCCCTGGCTTCAGTCAGCTGCACCTGACTTTGAATTCCAAACAGCCATTTTTTAAACTGCTGAATTTAGATTTCATCTCTCTCTCTCTCTCTCTCTCTCTCTCTCTCTCTCTCTCTCTCTCTCTCATTCTCTCTCCCCCTTTTTTTCCCACAAGGTCTCACCATATTCCAGTCCGTCCTTGAACCTACTATATGTCCCAGTCTAGCCTGAAACTTGCAATTCTCCTGCCTCAGCCTCCTAAGCTCTGAGATTACATTTTGTATAGATAAAGCACTGACATTACAATTGTGTGCTGGATACATGTTATCACTTCTCTCAATCTCAATTTGGAGACCTAAAGATTAACACAACAGTAATCCCAGTCTCATTTTTTCAGGCCTGTGGCCTAACGCGGGAGCGTCCTCAGAGCATCGCTGATCATTCCTTCCGTGGGTGATGCTCCCTGAATGCCCATCCCGGGGCTGGGGAGACAGCCTGGTAGGCTAAGCTGGTCCCCAAGCACTGGGCTCCATCCCCAGTACTGCATCCTGTGCTGCACTCACCCTGCTGGCCCTGAAACTGGGTGTGGTGCTACACACCTGTAATCCCAGTAGGGGGGAGGCTGAGACAGGAGGATCACTGTGAGTCTGAGATCCTGTACCAAATGTATTTTTAAAAGATTTCTAAAAACTTAAAAAATAAGAACATGCTGCTATGAACATGCTACTCTTGACTTGAAACTGCTAGCAACCTAGTCAAGGTACAGAGAATCAAACACACCCTATCTAAAATTCTGCATTTGCAGCTATTTATTGGATATTTCCTTTTGGAGTTTTCTTCCAATTCAGTTTTTTTTTTTTTTTTTTTTGGTGGTACCAAGGATAGAACTTGGGGCCTTACCCTTGCCCCTTGCCTGGCAGGCTTTTATCCCGATTCTTCTGGCCTTGAATGGCGCATTATTTCCACCAAGAATTCTAATCCTCTTGATTCTCCTAGCATGGTTTCTAGGCCAAATTTCTGTAGTTTCCAGCAGTACCTGGAACCAAAGTATCCCTTGGGGCAAATAAGATTTGGATGAAAGAGAAGCTAGGTTGCTTGTATAGTCAGACAGCACAGGAAGAAAGCAATGAGTGCAGAGCGGGGCTCTTGCCAGCATCTGCCCAGTGCTCCCCAACACACCACCACATTGCCTGAAATGAGTCACTGTCGGTGTTGGGCTCATGGCTTAGCATCTGGAGAGGCTCATCTTGGGCAGTTCTGCAACTTTGGCATCATCCTAGGAAGATCAGACCAAGGGCTAGACTAGCTGGAAAGGTCCACTCCCAGCTCCCAGGTGAAAGCCTCAGTGTTCCTTTCGCAATTCAGATGTTCACAGTCTACCTTCCTTATTGTTCATATCATTTTCATTCCCTCAAAGTCCTTTCTGGCCTCTGACCCTGGCATCTGCCTACCAAGGCTAAGAAGTTTGTGTTGATCAGCTTTCCGCTATTATAATCAACTTGGAGAATCACGTCCAAGAAAAGATTGTTTTGGCTCAAGGTTTGCAGGTTCTGGTCCATGAGGCCCTCTTGCCTGGGGCCTGGAGCAGCCCCTTGGTGTGGACAATGTGTGGTGGAAGAAAAGGCTTCTCATCCCACTAGGAAAGGAGAGAGAGGCAGGGCTAGGGTTTCCTTATCTCTTTTGAGATCATACCACAATGATCCAACTTGCTCCCTTTAGGTGCTACCTTTTAAAATGTTCACCTCCCATAGACCTTTGGAAAATTCCACAAACTCCAGGGAATTTTCAACCACACTGTTGCTCGGGAATCTACCTCTGAGCTAGTCCAGCCATCCTGACCTTGGTTGTTCAAGTGCCTCTGTCGGTTGTCAGCTTCCCTTGTCGGTTTAGAGGCAGAGTCCCCATCCTCCCCTTCTTTCAGCAGAAAAGGCAAAAACAGGCCGGGCGTGGTGGCGCATGCCTGTAATCCCAGCACTCGGGAGGCTGAGGCAGGAGGATTGTTCTGAGTTCAAGACCAGCCTGAGCTACAAAGTGAGCTTAAGGCCAGCCTGAACTGCATAGTGAGACCCTGTCTCAAAAAGACAAAAAAAAAAAAAAAAAAAAAAAAAAAAAAAAAAAAAAAAAAAAAAAAAAAAAAAAAAAAAAAAAAAAAAAAAAGAAAAGGCAAAAACAAAGATAAAACAAGAATAGAGCACATAAAAGCTCACTTTTTAACCTTCCTGCCCAACACTGTCAATGTGTTTCAATCCCAAACTGGGAGCTGTGATTCTAGAAGGCAGTGGCTTCTAGAATTCTAGCTTCAGAATTTTCCCTTCACCCTCAAAGGGGGCGGGGGGGGGGGAGGGATGCCCAGGAAGGCTGAAAACCTCCAGGGCAGTTATCATTATCTGTGGCCTGGATCAAAAACACAGTCAGCACTTCAGTAGGTGCCGCTCTGGCCACCAATGGACACCAGAAGCCATTTTGATGCTCTGTAACCCGAGCCACAGACTTTCAAGCAGTTGAGAGGAGTGCAAATGACAGTCAGCTACACAAATAATTTGCCCCCGAGCATTTATCAACTCCCTTCCATAGCCACTTCCATTTATAGCTTATAAACGGTTATTAACTGACTCCTTCACATCTGATAACACGGGCCCCAGAACAGGTGGCCCAGAGGGCAGGCGATTAGAGGCCTCCCTGGGAGGCGCTGCTCGCTGGCCTGTGGGTGGTCTTCCTGCCTGAGTCTGTGCCCACAGGAGAAGACATTGTCGAAACCCTCCAATTTAGGAGATAACAGTCTGTGTTGTCTGTTTGTGTAAAGTACTGTCCAAGTTACAGCTGGCTTTGCTTTCTGACCAGCAAACATTGCCAAGAGGGGTTGAAAGTTCAGTGCACTCAGCCCCCCCAAAAACACATTCCCTTCCCCCTTCTGGTCTTGGGCAAATAGTCCTTGCCGCTCTTGTTTCAAGGATTCTTTAGGAGGCTTGAATCTCTGAGGCTTTGCACAAACCCCATCCAGGAGGCGGAAGCCAGAGGGGTACACCCAGTTGGAAGGAGGGAGTGTTTTTTTAGTGCTTTGGTTCCCTGGGATTTTGTGCTTTACTAAAAAAAGATTTGCAGGTCCCACAACTTGCTTTTCTCAGAAATAGTTCCTGGTCAAATAGACCACAGAGACACCAGATCCCCATCTTCTTGGTGTTTCTTAAGAGGAAGCCATAGGAGGGTGGCTTTTAGGCCAGGATTTCTTCATCTCAGTACTGCTGACATTTAGGGCCAGCTGTGTCTTTCTTGGGGAGCTGTGCTGCCCTGTGCATTTTTGGAGGTTTATGTAACATCATCCCTGACCTCTTTATCCACTAGGTGCCAAAAACAACCCTCTCTGAGCTCTAGCAAAAGGAAAGAAAAAGCCCCCAGATTTTGTTGGGGACAAAATCATGTCCAGGTAAGTCTATTGAAATATAAATTAACTAAAAAACAATGTCTTGGCCTACTCTACTAGGTCAATAAAGATTTCATAACCCTAGAGCAGCCTGCTGAAGCACTGTAGAACTGACTCTTCATAAATATTTATCCATTAACCAAATACAAGTTTTCTCTGGGAAAACAAGCAGTAATCAATGAGCAAATCAACACCTAGGTAAGCCTGAAAATAAAAATTGAAAAAAAAAAATTTTAATGGCTTTATGCTCCGAATTTTAAAAGATACTGTTGTGATGATGAAGTGTTTAGCCAGAATGATAAAAATAATTGCTGACGTTTTTAAGGACTTTTTAGGGCTACAATGTGCACCATTTTCTTTAATTTTGATTGCCATACAGGAGGTAGGTCTGCCATCCTGTGTTCTAATCTCAGCTCTGTCCAAAACTCTCCCAGAGTTGTCTCTAGAAGTTTCTCTGGCTATAAATTATTTTCCGTTCTCTCATTACACAAAAGGGTGAAGACTTGAAATTCACTGGTAGGGTGGGCTTTACAGAAGGAGCAAAGGTCCTAAACCCGGAATACTGCCACCTAAGCATGTTGCCAACATTTTCTCTTGAACCGCAAAGCTGTCCTGAAGGAGCATGACCGTATCACACTGAGAACTTGCTGGAGATTACACAACACCACAGGTTTTCACCTCATCCATGTTGGCTTAAGAGCCTGAGATCTCCAACTTCCACTCTAGTGCTGCAGGCCAGCATCTGGCAAAGGGCTGCTTGTTCCTCCTGCGACAGGCTCTAGGGGCTGCTCCCTTACTCCACAGCCATGCATGTTCTCCCTTCATCCTTCTAGCCAACTCAGGGCCACGCCTCTGAGGGGAGAGGCCCAAGTCTTCACAGCGACACTGTAGTGTCCTTCCTCCTTTCCCTGCCTTTTACCCAGCCATCTTTTGTGTCAGGTCTTGTGCCACCAGTAAAGGGAAATAAGGAGTCACCTGATGGTCACTGTGTCTGCACAGCGTGTGCCTGGCACTCTGCCCTGTGGGGAGAGGTAACACAAAGGTGAGCAACACGTGTCGTGTAGATATGCTTTCTGGAGGTGGAGAAGACAGCCACTCGGTCGCAGCTGTGGGCCTGGCTCCTTGTGATCTTGACTCTGCACCGCAAGTCTGCCTACGTTAGTAGGCAGTCTGGTCGCCTACTAAACACTCTTCTAGTGTGAGATCGCACACTTTTGTTAGCATCCTTCTGCTCTGAAAACTTTGCTGCCTTCCACAGGATCCCATGTGCTGCCTGGGCTGTTCCATAGTGCATTCCTTCCCACTGCTGGCTGTAGGTCCCTGAGATCTCTCCTTGGGTTAGGTTTTGCAGTTCACAGGGCAACTCTGCATCCACAAATTCCACATCCATGGCTCAAAAATGTCTTTAAAACATCAGTCTTTACTAAACACACACTCTCCTCATCATTATTCTCTGAACAAGTATAATAACATAGTGATAGTATAATACTGTCACTTATACAGTATTGACATTGTATTAGGTATGGTAAGTCACCTAGAGATAATTTCAAGTATGTGGCAGGCGGTATGTAGATCCTATAAAAATATCACAGATTATGGTATCTGTGGGAATCTTGTGGGTACTGAGGACAATTTCCCCCCAAAATGTTTTTCATCTACTGTTAGTTGAGACCACATGTTAGAAACCCAGGGATATAGAACCTCACTGTCATTTTCTTGGGACACCCAAAAGGAAGACGAGGTGAGCAACATATTTTTAAAGGACATTATTTGGAAAGTTAGAAGAGCAGGCTGTGTCCCTGGGTCTTCTCCCCGTATCCTGGTGTCATGGGTAAGCAGCTGCTCCTCACCCCAAGGACACTGCCATAATCCACATCCCCTTGATGTGCTCCATCACTTGCCAACTTTTCACCTACTCCGACTTCACTTCTCAAAAATGTTGACTACTACTTTCTGCTTCGTATCACATTTTGCGCAAGAAGCTTCTTTGGAAATTCATCTCAAGAACCACAGGCCACAGGATGGGGAAGTGAGCAGTCAACAGCTTGATCTTCCAGACATCCAGGGCTTAATCCTACTGGGAACTTCACTGGGGATAAGCCAGGCCTCGAGGATTGTCCTCCTGCTGAGCGGAGGGAGCTGGGCTACTTATCTTTCTGCCCATCTTCATTATTGACTGAGGGCTATTCCTGGCATATTCAGCCTGTCCCACATGTGGGCTCAGCCTATCGTGGGCAATACAGAAAGCCCTCAGGAGGAGCTCGAGATGGCCTTGGTAGTGTTAAGGAGAGCAAGCATGTTCTGAGGAACTTCAGTTACCAGTGAGAATCAAAAGCATCTGGTCCTGAGGGATGTTTCAGATGCCAGTGTCTTTGGGATGCTTAGAGCACTGATAAAAGTTGGGTTAATCCAGAAGCCTGCCTCCACCTAAAACCAAATTTTTATAATACCAGAAAATATCTTTAGAGACTGTAGAAATGGCTGCCATTTTGGCTTCATGGACTCAATTTGCGATCATTTTATGAGCAAAAGTGTTTTTGTACAATGTACTTCCTATTGCTTCAAACATTTTTTTTTATTTTTATTTTTGCCATACCGGGGTTTGAACTCGGGACCTTATACATGCCAAACAGGCACGTATACTGCTAAGCTACCTGCCTGGCCCTGTTACAAACTTTTTTTAAAAAGTATATTTAGTACAGGGTCTACAGGTTCTCACTACACAGATCAGACTTACAGGGGTCCTCCTCTTTTTCAGTCTCCCAACCGCTGGGATTACAGGCATGTGTGACCACGCCCAGTTTCAATCACCATCTCAGCGGGCCCTGGGGACGAGGCAGGCACAGCACACCAGGAATGAAACCCCCAGCCCCTGTGTCTGCCTAAACAGGCACTTTAATCTGCTGAGCTATCTGGCCAGCCCAACATTTTTAATTCTGTAGATTCAACAACTTTTTTTCTAAATTAAAAACAACGAAACTTTCTTTCCATCACTAATGAAAGCAATAAACATCAATTATTTTACTAAGGAGTGTGGCAGATTCTTTTTCTTAAAAATCTTAGAACAACTGCCACTTGTGCTAAGCAGCAACAGAAGCATTAAGGTATAGCCCATGAACAGAGCTGACTGACCATGGTATAGTAAGAGTAGTTAGAAAGTAAAACAAAGCAAAACAAAAAATGCAAACAAACAAAAAATAATTATTGTAGGTACAGAAAATTCATGAGTGAGTAACAAGAATTTTTCACCCTGCTGAGGGGAATGAGTAGTAGACATTTTTCCCCTGTCACTAAACTACTACATCCCCATCCCCAGCTCTTTTTGTTTTGAAACTATTGTACCTGGAACAGAGCAGGAGTGGGTATGGGGATGGCAGTCTCTGGCTATGAGTGCTCTAGGCATTCATGCTGCCGGGGAGCATGAGAGAGGAAAGCCCAGGCCGTAGTCGTTTTCCTCCAGATGTTCACCGTAAGAGTACAAGAGATTCTATGCTCCTGAGGTGGCTTCCAGAATCCCAGGGTCAGAGAGCCTGGAAGGCAGCTGTGCCCTCCCCCAGGAACAATCTAGAACGCTAGAGCAGAGCCCCTTGGTGGCCACAGTCATGTCTAAAGGGTGAGGCAAGTACTCTGCCATGTGCCCACCTTCCAGGGCCTCTCACACTCCAGGAAAGAAGTGTGACCCTTTCCCTGGAGAAATCTGTCCCCACAGCTTCCTGGAACCAAGCGAGGCAGAACAGGTCAGCCTCTCCAGCACTTCATGAAGCTCAAGCTTTTCCAGCTTCCTCCTCCAGAACAATCCCATTTTCAAGGGGCTCATGCCTTCAGGAAGAATGACATGTTGTTCCCCATAGATATTTGACTTTTCATAGGTCTGAATTACCTGTTTACAATTCTTGCCCCTTTTCCTATAAAAGCATTTGTCTTTTTTTCATATTAATTTGTAAACTCTTTTTCTTGAGTTACTAAAAATTAACATCCATTGTTCACTCTTTCAGTTTCTTTGTTTCCAAATACTAATACTTCTTATCACTTTTTTTCTTTTTGGTGGAACCGGGGATTGAACTCAGGACCTTGTGCTTGTCAGGGAAGCGCTTATTCCACTGAACCATCTCCCCAGCCCCCTTATCACTTTATAATGTAGAATTGTATATTTTTATGAAGTGATAGTCAAGATCTTTAGTTTATGAAACCTTTCTTTATTTTATGGGACTAGGTGCATATCCACCTAGGATTTTCCAGTTCACTTAGGTTTTTATTTTATACTTTTCAAACCATCAGGAATGTATTTATTAAAAGTTTATTTATTTATTTATTTGCAGCTCAGACTCATAGTGATCCCCTCTCAACCTCCCCAGTGCTGGGATTACAGGGGTGTGCCACCACACTTGGCTTTTTTGGCCGGCGTGGAGCACCCTGGGTTCTCGGTTCTGGGGCTGGCATAGCATGCGGTACTGGGGATTGAACCTGGGTCCTTGCACTTGCCAGGCAGGTACTTAAACCACCTAGTGGTCCCTAGTCTCTGGAACTATTCTGATATGTTGAAGTAGACAATGTAATTTTCCCCCCAAATACTTAACTTGATTTGTTAACAATGTGGAGAATTTACACCCTAAACTGGTCTGTGAGGTTTTTACTTGAACTGAGAAAACAACTCTTTTCTCTGAGGGTTGAGCATGGGCGTTTATCCACAGGGAGCCAGGGAGGACTGGGTGTGAGGTTCGGGAAGGGCATGGCTGCCCTAAGAAGGGGCCCTTGGAAGCAAAAGGATGCCTTTGTGGAGCACAGTGGGGAGGGGCTGGTAATCAAGGAAGAGACCTGGCAAAGCCATGAGGGAGTGGTGGAATGAGCAGGGGAGAGACCCTGGGAGCTCTGTGAGCATTAAACTTTGGGGAGGAATATATTTGGGGAATTTCTTAAAGAAAATCCTCTAACTCTTTGTAGCATATTAAATGAAGCGCAATCGTGCGCCATCTAATAACACTGCAGTCAATGAGACCAAATGCGTACCAGTGGTCCCCTGTGATTAGAACAGAGCTGAAAGATTTCTAAAGGTTAATGATGTCGTTGACACTGCCAGGACAAACCGTTCTTCTCTAATACCAGTTGTTTAAAAGGGTAGCACATATGTTATGCACACGGTGCTTTATAGTTGGGGCAAGGTGCTGTGTCACTGGTGTGCATATTTGCTGTACTTTTACTCATGGCTTAGAGGGCGCTAGTGCTGCGCTGGCACCAACTCCACTCCCCTTGCGGTTCTTATGCCCAGTGGTCACCGGGACCTGGGCAGAGTGAGCTTCCTCCGGGATGTCAGGGCACCCAGAAGCTGCCAACGGTGAGCTCGTCAGAACATGCCCCCTTGCTCTTCATCCAGCAAGGTCCACAGCTATTTGTTCTCCTCCGGGGCAAAGGTGCACAAACTAGGCCATACGGGGTATATATTTGAGTTCCATTTAGATGTTGGCAAATACACTATGTGTATTTTTTTCCTACTTAGCATATACATTAACATACATCACCAAATTCTTAAATATGCTAGAATCTCTTTCTGAGCTTAGTACCCTGTTCTCTTCTGGTCCTATCCCCATTGAATTCTTGTCATTTTAACTTTCTCTGTTATACTTCATAAGGGAACAAAGTAAATAGCTGTATCTCTGGACTGTAGTAGAACCTAACCACTAGGACAATGCCGGATGAAAACTCAGCTGTCCATGGCCGTTAGACTTCTTTTTTTTAAATGTGTTTAGTTCACGGTCTGTGTGTTTAGTTCTGGTCTAAACGGATTGGACTCCTAGGGATTCTCCTGTTTTCAGCCTCCCAAGAGCTGGTAAGGATTGCAGCCAGGTGCCACCATGCCTAATCTCAGTTGCTATCTCAGTGTGCCGTGGGGGGTAGGGCCAGCAGGACCCACTGGGGATCAAATCCCGGTTGTTGCGCTCTACTTAAGCAGGTACTTTAGTCTGTTTAGCTATCTGGCCAGCCCAAGACTTCTTTTTTATTTTATTTTTTTATTTTTTTTGGTGGTACCAGAGATCAAACTTAGGACCTTGTGCTTGCCAGGCAAGCACTTACTCCACTGAGCTATCTCCCTGGCCCAAGAACTTCTGATAACAGCAGACTAGAAGGCAGTAGGCACTGATAATAGCAGAGAACCGGGTGCCTGGATCACTGGACCTCACAGAAGCGCATTTGCCTGGGTGGGATGAAGGTTTGTGTGAGCTGGCAGCTGTACATAAAGAGCAAAGGCTTTGATGATGGGGTAGATGAAACTACATAGATAAAAGGTCTCAGGATATTCTGGAACTAAAATTTCAGGCATAAAAGGAAAGAGTTGTGCTTTTCTATTACCATAACTATAAGGTTCAAAGAATCATCCCAAATATATTATGAACTTGGAAGAATTTCTGATTTTGTTATGATCTGGAGTTACCTGTTATTCTTTTTATTTCAGACTCTTTTGTCTAGGAGTTCCATTTCACAATCTTAAAACATATTCAAATTTGGAATTTTAAATCCATGCTTAAAATAAAGTATGGCAGAAGAAAATGTAGGGGGAAAGCATTTTAATAAAATTCCAACAGGCCAGTGTTTTATGCCAATGCATATCAAATGCATCATCATTTTTATTGGCCCTATGCTATTTTATTGGACAGATAACTCAATGATTTACTGAGTATGGCCTCTGATTATGGAGAGTTGATTTTTCCCTAAGTTTTTGCTATTATAAACAAAGCTGGACTGTACACTTTTGTTTATAAGTTGGATCATATAAATCAACTGCTTTAAAATGTTTGTGGGCTCCCTGTTGCCCTCAGGATAATCCATTCTCCTAAATCTGACAAACTGAGCTCATTGTAACCAGCCCTGGTTACTCTTTCTGTGTGTGTGTGTGTGTGTGTGTGTGTGTGTGTGTGTGACAAGGTTTCACTATTTAGTGAACTGTCCTCAAACTTACAGCAATCATCTTGCCTCACCTTGCCCAATGCTGGGATTACAAGCATGCACCACCATGCTCAGTCCTATTGATTCTTGACTCTAGAATCTAGAGTCTCTACCCAGCCAGGTCCACAACCCCAAACACTTTTAAGAACTCCTTTTGAAGTGTTACCTCCTTAATCAGCCCTATGTCATGATCCTCAGGTCCAGGAATATGTCTGAGAAAATATATTCAGACATATCTGATAAAAAGCATCATACTACATTACAATTCTGGGGGCTTCTAATAATTTTGAGGGATTGCTGTCTCTTCTGATGGAGGCCAGTGAGTAAGTTTTATTCCCTGTTGTCTACCCAGCCCACTACTTTGCACCTTATTCTGGGCTCTGACCCAGAAAAATAGTTGCTTAATAAATGTTTCTTGAGAGAATATATGATTTAATAGTGGAATGGGATTCAGTAATAGAGTTTTGCTATAGCACTAATCTTTTAACTTAAACTTCCATACTCCCTTGGGCTTAGAATGATAGGATTTCATGAGCCCTTTAAAAAGTAAGTAGACACGATCTGCGTGCCTGCGTGCGTGCGTGTGTGTGTGTGTGTGTGTGTGTGTGTTCAATGGTGGGAGTGACACTGAGTCCTGGTGAACTTTGGGAGCTTTGAAAATCTCAAAATGAAGGAGTGCAGTGTAACCTCAGCCCTCCAGCCCAACCAGAACAAACCCTTCATAAGGACATGAAGGAGCTTGGAAGTCACACACCTGAAATTTCCAAAATGATAGCAATTAAAGAAGTCCAGGGGCTGGGGAGATGGCTCAGTGGAATAAGCGCTTCCCTGCCAAGCGCAAGGGCCTGAGTTCAATCCCCAGTTCTGCCAAAAAATAAAAAAATTTAGAAATTTTAAAAAAGAGAAGTAAGTCCATCAGGCTATAGAAGAAATCAGACCAGAAATAATCTCTGTTAAAAAAGAAATGGCAAAATAATGAAAGAATTCTCAGTACATCTAAAGAAGACATAGATTAAAAAATAGAGGAACATAGAAAAATGATAGAAACATTACATGAACAATATAGGAAAGAATTAGAATGCACAAATCAGATTCAAACAGATATCCAAGAAATTAAAAATTCAACTGAAAGCTTGGAAAACTGCTTGAATGAAACTGAAAATAGACTTTCAGACCTTGAAGACAGCATTGTAGGTAGCAATCATGAAAGCAAAGATCTCTTAAAAATAACAAGGAAGCAGGAAGTAGCAATTCAATGGCTGCAAGGTGATGCAAAGAAAAATAATATAAGACTAATACATGTCAACAGCAGGAACATAACACGATAAAGATAAATCAACACACACCAATAATAACCATCAATGTAAATGGCTTCAATTCCCTCATTCAAAAGAAGCAAACTGGCAGAGTGTATCAAGGAACAAAATGCAGCAATAGGCTGTGTACAAGAGACACATTTGATTCAAAAGGAAATTCATAGACTGAAAGTCAAAGGATGGGAAACAATACAACAAGAACCCAGAATAAAATCAGGGTTCTTGATTTTATTCTGTAGCTATGCTGTTGGCAGACAATGTGAAATTCAAATCAAGAATACTCAAAAGAGGGGAAAAAGGTAACTAGTATTTGTTAAGGAAAAACTGCAAGACAAAGAGGTAATAATCATAAAGATATATGCCCCAAATACAGGAATTAAAATTATCCATCAATCCCTGGTACCACACACTGCACTGGCCCTGCCCCCAGGTGTTCTGAGTTGGCCACTGAGTCCAGGCGTGGTGACGCACACCTGTAATCCCGGTGCTGGGGTTCAAAACAGGAGGATCCTATGAATCTAAGCTGCATAGTGAGACCCTGTATCAAATACATTAAAAATAAATAAATGAATAATAAAATTGTCTCTGCATATTATCAGGTGATACTGCAACGAAATTGGAAATTATTGACAAAAGAAATCACAAAAACTCCATAAACACATGGAAATTAAATAACACCCTCCTGAATAATCAGTAAGTGACAGACAAAATTAAATAAGAAATTAATATTTACAATCAAAAGAAAATGCAGAAACAGCTTACCAAAACCTGTGGGACACAATGAAAACAGTTCAAAGTAGGAAATTTAGCCAGGCGTGGTGGTACATGCCTGTAATCCCAGCACTTGGGAAGCTGAGGCAGGAGGATTGTTGTGAGTTCGAGACCAGCCTGAACTGCACAATGAGACCCTGTCTCCAAAAAAAGACAAAAAAAAAAAAAAAAAAAAAAAAGTGGGAAATTTATAGTGGTGAAGTCTCACATCAGTAAAACAGAACAATCCCAAATAAATAACCTTATGTTGCACCTCAAGCTTCCAGAAAAAGAAGAGCAAGTGAAACACAAAGTCCAAGGAAGGTAGGAAATTATAAAGATCAGAGCAGGAATTCATGCAATGGAGACTAAGAAAATGAGACAAAGAATTTATGAATTGAAGAGTTGATACTTTGAATAAATAAATAAAATTGATAAACCCTTATCACAAAAAGAAAAAAAACACTCAAATTCAAATAAGGAATGAAAAGGGTGAAATTGGGGGCCAGGGAGATAGCTCAGTAGAGGGCCTGAGTTCATTCCCTGGTTCTGAAAAAAAAAAAAAGAAAGAAAAGAAAAGGGTGAAATCTCTATCGACCCTATAGAAATTCAGAAGATTTTTAATCCCTATTTTGAAAATCTTTACTCTCACAAGATGGAAGGCACAAAAGAAATGGACAGATTCTTAGATACATATGAGTTACCAAAGCTGAATAAAGAAGATATGAATATTCTGAATATTACAATATCAGTCAATGAAATTGAAAATGTAATTAAAAACTTATCAACAAAGAAAAACCTAGTTCTTAATGGATGCACAGCTGAATTCTATGAGAAATTTACAGAAGATTTAACACTAATGCTTCACAACTCTTGAATGAAATTGAAAGGGAAGTAATTTTCCTAAACTCATTCCTGGAGGCAAGTAATATTACCTTGAAAATAAAACCAGAGAAAGACCCAACCAAAACAGAAAACTATAGGCCAATATCCAGAGCAGAGATGTAAAAATCCTCAATAAAATACTAGCAAACAGAATGCGACAAATCATCAAGAAGATTATACACCATGACCAAGTAGGATTCATCTAAGGAATGCAAGGATGGTTCAACATATGCAAATCAATAAATGTAATACACCCTGTCAACAGAGCTAAAGACAAAAATCACATGATCATCTCAATAGATGCAGAAAAAGCTTTGGACAAAGTACAACACTCATTCATGATTAAAAACCCTACAGAAAATCGGAATAGATGGCCTTTACCTCAACCTGATAAAAGCCAGCTGTGACAAACCAACCGTCAACATCCCACCAAATGAACAAAAACTGGAAGCTTTCAGTTTAAAATCATGAAAAAGGCAAGATGTCCACTGTCACCATTTCTATTTAATATAGTTCTGGAAACATTAGGCAGAACAGTTAGACAAGAGAGAGAATTAAAAGGAATAAGAACTGGAAAGAAAGAAGTAAAATTATCATTATTTGCAGATGACATGATACTCTACATAGTAGACCCCAAAAACTTAACCAAAAGATTTGTAGATTTAATAAGCCAAATTCAGTAGTGTAGCAGGATACAAAGTTAACTCTCAAAAATCAATAGCATTCCTATACACCAACAGCAAATTTACTGAGCAAGAAATTAGGGAAAACACACCTTTTACAATAGCACAAAAGAAAAAGGAAAAAAATATTAGGAGTCAATCTATGAATTAGATCTATATATTGAAAGGAAATAAATGATATATAGAGTGAAAATTTCAATACAGTAAAGGAATTGAAGAACCAACATAGTAAAAATGGCCATATTCCCAAAATTGTTACACAGATTCAATGCAATCCTGGTTAAAGAACCATTAGTACACCTCACAGGTCTAGAGAAAACACTTCTAAAATTATCTGGGGGTCGGCCAAATAGCTCAGTGGGTAAAGTGCCTGCCAGCGGGTGCAGGGGCCAGGAGTCTGATCCCTGGACCTGCCATGCCAGCCCTGCCCTCTGGGTGCACTGAGGTAACAGTTGAGACTGGGTGTGATGGTGCACGCCTGTAATCCCAGCTGTGGGGAGGCTGTAAACAGGTGGATCACCACTAGTCTGACCTAGTAGTGAGACCCTGAACACCCTGTAGATACTTCCCTAAAATACTAAATAAATGAAAATAAAATTTATTTGGAACCAGAAGAGACCTGGAATATGCAATTCTGGGCAGCAAACACAATGCAGGAGGCATCACAATCCCTGACTTGAAATTATACTACAAAGTGACTGTGATAAAATCGGCATGGTATTGAAAAAAAAAAAAATTGGACTTGAGGATCAGTGGAACAGATTGGAAGATGCAGACACAACTACAAACACATCCAGCCACCTTATCTTTGACAAAGAGGCCAAACATGTTCACTTAAAGAAAGATGGCCTCTTTAATGAACAGGACTGGAAAAACTGGCTTTCCATATGCTGAAGACTAAAATAGAACCAGACTATCACTATGTACTAAGCTAAAGTCAAAGTGGATCAAAAATCTAAATGTTAAAAGAGAAACATTAAATTTACTGGAAGAGAAAATAGGTAGAAATCTTGAAGACATAGGGGTAGGCACAATGTTCATGAACAAAAACCATACTGCATGAGAAGTACTTCAAAGAATCAACAACGTGGATCTCATGGTTTTGAAAAGTTTCTGCATGTCAAAAGATATCACCAACAGAGTAAAAAGAAAACCCACGAGTTGGGAAAAATTTTTAGCTTACTGGCCCTCAGACAAAGGGCTACTATCTAAAATATATAAAGAATTTCAAAAATCAAGCCCCCAAATTCAAAGACCCAATCAAAAAAAAATGGGAAGTACATAATTCTCAGATGAAGAAATACGAATGGCAAATAAATATATTAAAAAATGTTCGACATCATTGGTCATTCAAGAAATGCAAATCAAAACAACACTGAGATTCCATCTTACTGCAGAAAAAAATAGCTATCATCAAAAAGTCAACGAATAACAAATGTTAGAGGGGCTATAGGGAAAAAGGAACCCTTGTCCACTGTTGATGGTAGTGTAGACTGGTACAACCACTATGGAAATTAGTATGGAGATTCTTTGAAAACTAGGGTTAGAGGTCTCATTCAACCCAGCTGTTTCCCTCCTGGGTATTTTTCCAGAATATCTGGAAACATCATAGCACAGTGATATATGTGCATGCTTATAGCAACATAATTTGTCACTGCTAAATCTTGGAAACAACCCAAATGCCCATCAACTGAGGAATTTATTTTTATACAATGGAGTGTTACTCAGCTATTAAAAAGATAAACTCAAGGTTCTTATAGGTAAATGGATGCAACTAGAGACCATATTCATATCTGAAATGAGTCAGACCTGCATGTGTAAACATTTCATGGTCTCCCTAAAGTAAGAACCTGAAAAAGTAAATAAAATCTGAAAGGCACAATAGATATAGTGAAAAATAAAGATACTGCTCAAATGGAAGGAACAATTTGGATAAAGGAAATGAGAGGGGGAAAAAAGGAAGGGAAAATATGTATGTACCCAGCATACTGGGACAATTGTACTGCTGATCTATGTTGGTCTATTGAAAAGAACAACTGTTATTTATTTATGTATGTATTTATTTTTGCAGAACTGGGGGTTGAACTCAGGTTCTTGCGCTTGCTAGGCAAGCACTTATTCTATTGAGCTATCTCCCAGCCCCTAAAGAATAACAGTTAAGTTGAAATATTTTTGTCATGTCCCCCTCAGGCACCAGCCTCCTCCTTGGAAGTCTAGGTGTTATAGTCAATCCCCATGTGAGGCAAATCAAGACCGGCATGGTGAAGCGATTAGTCAAAGAAAAAGTGATGCATGAAAAAGAAGCAAAACAACAAGAAGAAAAGATTGAAAAAATGAAAGCTGAAGATGGTGAAAACTGTGCCTTTAAAAAGCAGGCAGAGATCCTGCAGGGGTCCCGGATGACGATGCTAGAATGCCAGCTCAGTTAGAGGCAGCACATGCTGACCTTCAGCAGATAGTAGAAAGCGCAAAAGACTTGGAAGAAGCTGAGGAATAAATAGAAGCACGTGTAGTTTTAGATTCAGTGTATTTGAAATTTTTCTGCACAGACTGTTTTTGCATTAAGTCCTGAGGTTCATTCTACAGTTCATTATTTTTACCACTGCTGGGTGTTTGAGTAGTATGACAATGTGATTCCTTTTATGCAGTTGCAAATATTTTTCTTTGTATAATTTAATGTGTCAAATAAATGAGTTCATCTAAAAAGTTTTTGTTTTTTTTTTGTCTTCTTTTGTAATTTTTATGACCAATTTTATTTGGTAATCTGAACAACTAATTTGAAGACAGTAATATGCAATATAATAACCATTGCTGAATTCTTACCACCTTGGTTAGTGAAATTCTGCATCATTTCTAATTTTTTAGCCTCCTTAAAAAATAAAACAAGGGCCAGCAAGACAGCTCAGTGGTCTAAAGCGCCTGCTTAGGCAGTGCAGGCAAAAGCACAGGGACCACAGTTCAATTCCCAGCACCACATGCCATACCAGCCCCACCCTCAAGTTGGACCAAGCGGGCCATACATAAATAAATATAACAAATTTTACAAAAGGAAGTAGACAGTGATCTAAGAATGAACCCAACAGCCAAGGACACAGAACTCTCAGAATTCCCAGCCTGCACCTCCAGCGATAGCTTCTTACTGCTGCCACCAGAACATAGCAAGAACAACTCAGTCTTCCAAGACTTAGTGTCCAGGTTAGAGACATGACAGTGTTCAGGAAAAAAGGGAAAGACAAAAGTTTTTCTATGAGGTCAGCTCCAGCCTCTCCTCTTCAGGAGTTTCCTAGCTAGCACAATCTGGTCAAGCTTTAAACTGACTCACTGTTGGAACAGCCGGGGAGTCTCTCTAGGCCATGCCTCCTTGAGCATTGCAGTCCTAGGGGGTTGTGGGGGCGAAGGGGGCTGTGAGAAGCTGTGAAGAGCTGGCAATGATTTTGCAAAATTGGAAACTGGACAGACAAACTTGAGGCCCAGCGGAGAGGCCACATCTAATGGCATGGTTTCAGTGGCTTCACACTCTGGCAATGACCCAGGACAGGAGAGACATTTAACCCCAACCAAAACAGTTCTATGCGTTTCAATGATGCAGCATGGTTATTTCGTTATTTTTTCAACACTAGTCATGATCCTGCCCTGGTTTCAAGACCTGTGATGTAAAAGCCATTGTCCAAAGATAACTGAAGAAAAGTCAGTCTCTGAATTTCATGAGCTCAGGACAGGGTGTTTAGCTGCCCAGGCAAGAAGCCGTGTAGGGGACGCTGTCATGAAGTCCAGCACCAGGCATCATTGGTGGATAGGGGACATGTGAAGGTCTGGGTTTGCTACTTGGAAATGAGGAGCTAGGAGATGGAGAGTTAAAGACAGAGGGAGAATATGGTTGGGAAGAGGAAAAGCCCTCTGGAATGTCTGTCCTCTTGCTCCAGGCTGTCATCAATAAGGTGGCTGGCACATGAGGAAGGAAACCTAAAAGAAACAGCCAATATCCAGGGTCTTTGGGAAAGAGAAACCTCTCACATGCAGCTTTTCGTAGACCACGCACCATCCAAATTCATCAGCCTGATTGAATGAGTTCATTCTTGGTCTAGAGAACTGATGGGATTATAGGTAAGAACTAAGCAGACAGCATGAACTTTTTAATAACACAGAGTTCACAAATATTTTTTCTCCCACTCTTGGGAAAGTAGAAGGAAATAAATTAGAGGCACATGCCAGGACCTTCAACCTTCCTACCTCCCACCAACTTCTAGAACAACTAAACATCAAGAATCCCTTCGTGGTTTCCTCTTCGTGTGAACATGCATGAGCAATGGGAAAGAGATATAGTTGGGGCCAGTACATTTTTAACTCCCTGGGAGGTATTTTTTTTTTTATCTAAACATGCCTTCATTTAGGCCTTCAAAGATGAAATAATGAAGTAACTTTCCCCGAGCACCATATCTTATTCTATCATCAACTTTTTATAGACTTGAACACCACATCAATTAACACCTTTTAACTCAGGACAAAATCCTCCTTAGGGAATAGTTCTATCCTAAAGGAAATGCAGATATGGGAAGGGCCAAGGCTGTACTGTAATTTTGAATTTAAGCACTGTTCTCTCCAGCTAAAATAGCAGCAATAGAATTTACTGTGATTACCACAGACGTGCCACTCCCCAAGGCAGGTGTGCAGAGGGAATTCTTTTTTTAATAAATGTAAGACTTTATTTCTGTTCGAAGATGCTATTCTCTCAGATGTCAAAAGCAATTTGTTTTTTTGTCTTTTTGAGACAGGGTTTCACTATGCAGTTCAGCTGGTGCCTGAACTCATTTTGTAGCCCAGGCTGTTCTCAAACTCAGTGCTCCTCCTGCCTCAACCTCCCTAGTGCTGGGATTACAGCTGTGTACCCCACTTCTGGCTCAGATTTCAAAAGTTTAATTTTAATCAACGCAGGATAAGTTTGTTTCCACATTTTTCCCTCTTTCTCCAGAGTTGTCTCCCCTACGTGGAGGCCTTCCGGGGGGCTCCTTCTGCAGGACTTCTGGCTGTGAGTGATGATCTTACCTTACCCTGTGGGATAGGACAGCTCCCAGTGCTCCACACTGCCTGCCTTACTGCACCCCCTCAGCCAAACAAGAAGTCTTTGGCAGTCTTCTGTCTGGATCTAAGTCTTTTTGCTGTCATGGGAATATTTCAGGACTCTGCATCATGGGGGAAATCCCAGGATTTCTACGCTAGGGTGCTCTCCTCCCACAGCCTGATTTCCTTTTACCCTAAAATTTGCCAAATTATCCTAATCTCATTATATATACACACATGTGTCAAAATATCACATTCTACTCCATGAATATGGCATTATTGTGATGAACAATTTTTAATATGTTAATCATAAGCAGAAAGTGAAGATTACTTTCCCTGGGGAAAATTAGCTGTGCCTGCCTCAAGGCAGCAGGTGTCCATGAGGCGGGGGTGGGGCTAGTGTGCTGAGCACTGTTCACTGCCTTTCTTGGGTCCTGCTTTGTCTCCTATGACCATGTCCTGTGTACCAGAAGGCTGGGTCACTGCCCTGGAGCTCCAGCCAGGCAGTAGATCACAGGGCAGGGGGAGCTGAAGCGGCAGGCTTTGCTCTTCCAGTTCCTTCCCTCTGAGTCACAGGTGTGCAGAGGTGGTATTTCCCACAGGGAACCATAGGCCGTCTGTCCATTCTCCTAGAGCCCTGGCTCCAGTCATGGCTCCAGCCAGCTGGGCCGCAGTGACCACTCCCCCTGCCCTTTAGGCTTTGTGCTCTCAAGTGCCTTTTGGTTTCCCTTTATCTTGCCCTCAGCTTTGGAAATTATTCATTCAGCTTTCAGCAATCATCTGCTCTCTGCTAGGACCTGGTGGATTCATCTATCGACACTAACTGCAAGAAAGGCCCTTCTGCCCCTCTGGTTGGGGAATAACTTTCCTTGATTCTGGAGAGGTCAGTTTGTGATGAGAGTAAGGACACTGTCTACTGTTATGGGTCGTTCAGAATAGGAACCAGATCAGCGAGATTGGAATTTAGAAAGCCATTTATTACTGAGCTCAGGGCCCCTAGATCAGCTCCCACTCAGGAAAGGACCGAAAGGCCGCTTGCCCAGGAAGCAGAGAGGGGTTTTAAACTTGGAACCGCGTTGAGTTTGACAAACAAATTCATGTGTGACACAAAATAATGCTTTCAGAGTCATTGTGACCACTATTCAAATTAAGCTTGCTGGGGCTTTTGTTTCAGTTTCTGGTGAATTTGCACCTGAGTACCTGCAGGCAGCCTTGCACGGCCAGGAGGTTACAAGAAGTTAAAGCCCTTAATGGCTCTATTTACTAAGCAACCTAGTACAGTGGGTGACACATTTACAACAGAAAGCACAAGATTTACATTTGTAGCCTAAAATGTGAGTTAACCCATTACATCTACAGCCCAAGAAGTGAACCCAACACATTTGTCCTGGTGACTTTCCTTGGAGCCCCTCAGAAAGAGTCTGTTTTACCTTCAGTCCCTGATGAATGGGCAACCCAGGTGACTGCTCCTTCCCCCCTGCACCTCTGCTTTCTTCTACCCTTTGTCCTCCTTCCTCTGTCTTTCTTAAAAGCTCATGAAGGAGCCTGGGATCATTTCACCAGGTGCGCTGCGGCCTACATCGTGTCTTGATTAAACAGAAGACCCAAGCCTGTGAGCATCAAACATAGAATGAGAAAGAGTACGACGAATAAAGGAAGCAGTAGATGAGGCTGAGGGGAGGATGGATAGAGACAGTCAAGTCCCCACGTAAGGGGAGCCACGGAAGCCCCACCACATGGAAGACATGAAGGAAGCAGGAGACACTACAGGGCCGAGTGGAATGTGCCTGGGGAAGGTGGAGGTGGCAAAGTGACTTCCGGAGAGTGATAGAACAGGGAGAATGGCAGAATTTTTATGAACAGGGCCATGTGAATGTTCCAGAATGTCCATCCAGAGGGCTGGGGAGGCCCTCTTTGCTGATTGCTGCAAAACTTATGTCTGCATCGTTTATTGGGTATCACTTGTGCTCAGTGTCTTGGGAAAGGCGCACGGGTATTCAGCTCAGCCTGGGTGTGGTCCCTGAGAACCCCAGTTCCTCCTGCTCCTGTGCTCCTGATCCTGTCTGAACAGCTATCCTGTCCCTGGCTTCCTGGGAGACTGCCCAGCAGAGTCGTTAGGAACTGTTCTTTGGAGCCAGCCTGTCTGCATTTCCACTCCAGATTTGCCACTTCTTAGCTGTGTGGCCTCTGGGCAAACTCCTAACCTCACCTGCTCTTTCCTCTCATCTGGAAAATGAGGGTGGTAATTGCCTCACCTCCCGGAGCCACTGGAGTATTAAATGGGTTGATACACAGAATAGAGAAGGACACACAGATTTCCTAAAATCAGCATGACTATCGCTTTGATAACACGCCCTAATCCATTGGTTCATTAACAGGGTTTGGGGAAGAGAGGTTTGGAGATGGCAGCACCAGACTTCTTGGGATCAGAGTCTGCTTGGATTTCTACATGACTTTGGAAATTATCCCACCTGCAGAGTGGAAATAATCATAATGCCCACCTGGAAAAGCTTTTGGAGGGAACCCGAAGGACAGGCGTAGGAAAGGCTCAGCAAAGCCCAAGCACTGCCGACTACTGGGTGGCTCCACGCAGTGCTTTCCCCAGGAGTCGGCCAGAAGCAGGAGCTTGTCGTGTACGTGGAGTTCTTCTCCTAAGTCCCCATCTGCACAGTAGTTCTCATTAATATCTACCCCCAAAACACAGAAAGTTTATATATGTTATTGGTGATTTCTCAAAAATCTAAAATGAACCAAAAGACACAGGAGGAATATTCCTTAGCCAGAATGCTAAGGACCACAAGTGTTTTGGTGTTTCTTTGAATTTCAGAATTTTTACACACACACATAATAAGTATAAAATAATATAAACTTATAAAACACAAATATTAGTGTTAAAATTAATTATATTAATATATTGATCATTGTATATTAACATTATTAATATACTGTATTATATTATATTATATTATATTATATTATATTATATTATATTATATTATATTATATTATATTATATTATATTAAAAAGAAATATAAGCCAGGTGTGGTGGTGTAGGCCTGTAATCCCAACACTTGGGAGGCTGAGGCAGGAGGATTGATGTGAGTTCAAGACCAGCCTGAGCTACAAAGTGAGCTTAAGGCCAGCCTGAACTGCATAGTGAGACCCTGTCTCAAAAAGACAAAAAAAAAAAGGAATATAAAATATCTTGGAACAGAACCTAAGGGTAAACACAAAATTCATTTATATTTACATATAGCCTGAAGGTAAATTTAGACAATATTTATAATAATTTTGTACACAAAACCAAGTTTCAGGGGGCTAGGAGATGGCTCAGTAGAATAAGTGCTTCCCTGGCAAATGCAAGGGTCTGAGTTCAATCCCCAGTTCCACCAAAAATAAAAATTAAAAAAAAAAAAGCTTCATCATGTAGAATTTTCTACTTGTGACATTTTGTCATCATTGTTTAAGTCTCAATGTCGGTCGGGGAGAGAGTTCAGCGGAGTAAGTGCTTGCCTGGCAAGCACAAGGTCTGGAGTTGAATCCCCGGTACTAAAGAAAAAAAAAGAAAGAAAGATAGGTTTAAGTCTTAAAGTGAGATGTCAGTTAGGGGCCATATTTATCAAACCTGAGAATTGAATATATGCATTCTTCTCTTGTTAACTAGCTCCTATTGGCCTTGATCTAGGAGCTAGTGTCATTAGGGTGAGTAAGACCTTATTCCTGCCCAGGAAGAGTTTATAGTTTAATGAGAGAGGTAGGTGGGTCATAGAAAAGAGAGTAGGTAATTATACTGCAATGTGATGCTTTCTGCAAAACAGAAACTCACAAAGTGGTAGAAATTGCTTGGAGGGAGGGGTAATTAACCTTGGAGGACAGCCTCAAGGGAAGCCTTGATGTACAGTGTCACAATGGAATTGGGTCTTGAAGGATGCATAAGAGCTCACCAGAAAGATGGATTTTTTTTCTAGGTCAGGCTACCCTAAAGACGGGTCCAGTAAGGCATGAGGATCGGAGAATCGAACCACAGCATCCTGAGCCTGACTGCTTTGCTTAAGAAGGTACTTAAACCACTGAGCTAATGGGCAGGCCCCCAAGTTCAGAAGGATCTTTTTTATAGCGCACTCAGGATGCCTTAAGTGCAGGTCTGGTAAGGCCTAAGGATCTGGGGATCGAATTCTGAAGAATTCTCAGAATTCTGAGTCTGACTGCTTGCTTTAAGCAGGCACTTAAAAATAGTGACTTCTTTTTTTTCTTTGTATTTTAGGGAAAGGTCTACAGGGTCTTCAGGGTCTCACTACTAGATCAGACTCGTAGTGATCCGCCTGTTTACAGCTTCCTGAGAGCTGGGATTACAGGTGTGTGTCACCATTCACCAGAAAGAAGAGGAAGGAAGACAAGAAGAGTGGCATCTCAGTTCACAAATGTTTGCATTAGGCAAATTGTTCTTTTTGTTTGCAAACTCTACATTGGCCTAAAGACATGACCTATGCCATCTTTCCTGCAGAAACAGAAGCATGGTTATCTTTTACAAAATCGTGGAACAAAGGTGCATGAACTGAGTACCACTGCGATATATTCCAGGAGAAGAAGCAATATACAGTATTCCACCCCTTCCCACCTCCCCTCCACACACCTTGAATTTTGCGGGGAGAGATAAAGAGAAGTAGAGTGGAGAAGAAGGTAGATTTAGGACCAGAAATGTCATCAGAGCCAGATCAGAAAGGGCCTCCTACAAAGCATAAAGACAGTTAGGCCCCATCCACAGGCAAATAGAGGAGTTTATAAGCAAAGGTGGCCAGTTGTCTGCTGCACGCTGATAGGACGGTGGAGAAGAGATAGACAGAGAAAATAAAAACAAGAAGGTATGGCATGCAGAAAAATTCCAGTCCCAGCACTCTTGAAATGCACATGTGAGAGGAAGCAGAATGGTCGGGGACTTAAAACATGGAAAATTGGAATGCCATCTGGAAAGAGGAAGTGTTTTTTAGAGGAGGAGAAGGGTGGGCAGGCCAACACCCCCATTCTCCGGACTTCCTTTGGTCTGTTGCTGGCCAGTTTTCAAACACTCTCCAATTAGAAGGTATCTCAGTTACTTTTCTCTAGTTGTTGGGACAAAATACCTGACACCCAAAATTAAGGAAGAAGGGCCAGGGAGATGGCTCAATAGAATAAGTGCTTCCCTGGCAAGTGCAAGGGCCTGAGTTCAATTCCAGATTCCACCCCCTCCCCCCCCAAAAAAAGAAAATTAAGGAAGGAAAGGTTTATGTAGCTCAAAGTTTGTGGAGGTTTCACTCCATACTCAGCTGTCCCTAAGACAGCAGGGCACAAGGCAGAAAGCAACAGTTCATGCAATGGAAAACAATAAAACAGCAGCTCCGACAGCTAGCTAGCCTCTCTCTCTTTGTCATATTGTATTCAAGCTATTGGTCCCAGGGCAGGTGTAGCACTCACACCCATAATCCCAGCATTGGATCATGAATTAATCGCAAACTCTAGAAGCCACCCCATGACTGCATGAGACTTTGAGGAGACAACTAGACACAAACCACAACAGAAGGTGATGGACCCAACTCACATTTAGGGACATCTCCCCATCACTAACAATCAAAATGAGCAACTCCTGGCCCTCCTTTTTTTTTTTAAGTTTTCAAAAATTTATTGACTTAATAGTACTGATCACAGGGAAATAAAAGATTCCTGATTAAGTATATTCCACTGTCCAGGCAATGATTATTTTTAAAACTTTATTCAGTATTGTTTTGACCAGGATTTAAAAAATGACAGTCATGTGACCTCCCAGAGGGTAAATATGTTGCAGCCCATGTACAACTCATTACAGTCCTACCTTGGTCCTCCTCTAGTGTCTCCTCTTGGAGTTGTACCTGATTTTATTACCTGTCTTCATACGAATCCACTGAGGAATGGGGCAATTCTGCTTTTGCTTCTTGGCCAGGAATCGTTTGATGCTGAAAGTCTTGGAAGAAGACATGGTGCGGGTAAGAGGCAAGAGCAGGCACTCAATGGCGGACTGAAGCAGAAGCGCTCCTGGCCCTCCTTTTCCAGGCTTAGCCTTGGGGTTATTCAGCCCAACCGCATCTTGTACACTCTTCTCCCAAGACATTCCTTAAGAGGTGCCAGGTGCACAGAGGTTAGGGCAGCCCTAGAGAAGAGGAGATCTCCGAGGTGCTCGGAGCCAGAGGTGCTCGGCAAAGCAGTCGGCAGCACGCTGGTTCTTGAGAGGAGTTCTCACAGGGTCCAGGTCGCCTTGGACCCAGCACAACTGGAAGCCAGCACAACAATCTGTTATTCTCCAGCGATTCTGATTGATGAATCCAATGAAATTAAAAAGAAAGGGCCAAACACCAGAGGCTCATACCTATGTGCCAAGTGTGAGCAGATCTCCACCCCAGCTATGGCCTACCAGAACCAGGAGAGCTTCCTTTTCTTACTTTTTTTTACAAGTACCTCGCAGGCAACATCGCATGAGTTCTCTGGAGGAAAATCACACACCTTTGCTTATTAGTAAAAAATATCTGAGGCTGTAACGAACTCTGTGTGCTTATCAATGCACTGTGGTTACCATGGCAACCTAATTCCAAAAGACCAGGGACCATCTAGGATCAACTAGGACATTTTTTCTATTTTTTTAATGCATCTGTTTACTATCCAAGATCCACCAGGTCACTTCCTCCAAATTCCTGAATTGCAAACAGCAACTTCAAATGGGACTAATCCCCTAGGAAAACAGGACCCTTGCAGAGCTTTGGATCTCTCATCCAAAGCTGTGTATAGGTACAAGACACACACACACACACACACACACACACACACACACACACACACACACATCTGTGTCCCCATATCACAGCTGCATCAACAGAGGCATACAGTGGCTGAGGGACAGGCTCCGATCACCCAGAGAGGCACAGTCCAAGCCAAGAATAAGATCTGGGCCTCCTGACTCCTGCTCTGCTCCCTTAATGCTCTCTGTCCTTATAAGGTGATTAAATGGTTCTTTTTCTTCCTTAAAAGAAGGGTGGGGGAGGGAGGAGTGGAACTTGGGGAAGGGAAAGGGGGAGGGGGCAAAATTAATTTGAATGCAGCTATTTTGCCCAAGCCGGAGAACACTGCAGCTCTTTCACTGGTTTGGAACGAGTGGGTACACAGGACAGCTCTGTTTCTCAATTCATTAACTTCCTCAGAAAAAGACCATCCTTTCTGTTTATACTAAAGGGACTGGAGGTCGGAGCCATCGCCATGTGTGTGGTGTAAATAAGAAAGGCCACCAATGGAGATCCGTCCCTTTCATGATGAGAAAAATAAAAGTCAGTTCTCGGGTTCCAGGGGAAGTTGCTTACTTACCAGATGTCAGCTTTTATTTTTTGTTTTCAAGAAGTAGGTAAAATAGCTGTGGTTTTAAATTCATTCCCTTTAATTTGTAGAGCCCTGGCAAGTTCTAAAGGACTTCTGCGGACGTAAATGCCTTCATGGAAAATGAAGGTACCCAGAAAAGACTAGAGAGCTGAGAGTCATTCAGAGAAGAAAGCACCCTGGGTTAAGCACAGCACACTGGTGCCCCTGAGGCCCAAACCAGTGCCACCCCCGCCCCAAGGAGCCAGATCTGTTATTACATTTCAATGTAACATTTTAATGATAGAAGAAAGTGACATGTAGGTTTGTCTCTTGCAAAAAGATGAAACTATCTATGTACCTTGGCCAGAGGTGACAGAAGGGACGCGGATAACAGAACTGGACTTCTCACAGGTTCCATCTGTACATCTGGCTCCAATCCATGTCTGTTGTCCTCTAGCCCCACACAGCAATTTTTAGCTGGGTTTGCAATGAAGATGGCAGTGCTGTTCACTTCATCCAGAACATTCTACAAAATGAAACTCTTACCCACAGAATGTTTATTATTCATCTCCAGTTGTACTTGCATAATTAAAATATATAACGAAGAAAACATTTCAGTCTTGTCAGTGGTGACCTTTGAACTTGTGCTTTGCTCCATCAGTGTTGTTTGATTTACAAGGAAGTGACAGTTTGTTTCTGTCTTAAGCTTGTAATTTTCACTCAAGCCCAGCAGTGACCTCAAAGGCACAGGCCAACTTCTTGAGATCAGGGTTAGACCAGTGATTCTGAGAAACAAGCTTCACTTCCAAGTAGGAACTAAGGGAGCTTTGATGGGCTCAAACTTCTTGCAGGTTGACTGTTCAGACAACCAAATAGCTCATTGTAAATTGTGACCCAAATTTGGACTAAATCCAGTGGTCACCTGGGCCACAAGATGACCCGTAGCCTGAGGTGGGCATGGACTGAAGGTGTAGATTTCTTTCTCACCCTTCGACAATAGCCATTCCTTCCATTTTAGCTCCAATTTGGCCTTGGTTATTCTTAGCCAACCAAAGTGGTTTCTCAATTGACAAATAGTCCTGTGGAAAAACGTGGTCTGAGAAAGCCACCTGATCGTTCAGTGGCTCTCGTGATCACTGAACAGAAACTGAGTTGGCAGTGGGGCTGCTTGGCTGTCATGGATGGGAGCTGGATTCCTCACCCACAAGAACAGAACTTCTCGGCCAGCAGTGCTGAGTTAACTACCTCTTCCTTTCTCCAGCGAAATCCTTTACCAAATGTTTGTTGAACAAAATGCACAGTATTCAACAGAACTCCTAAGCTCCAGGTCACCTTTGGGCAGTTTTCTTAAAACACTCTCCACCTCCTTGAACATACAGATTTCTATCCCTCCAGAAGCTCTTGTTCTCTTCCACAGCAGCTCTCTTGATTCATCATTAGAGACTGAACATCTTTAACCCATAAATGTGAAATTTCCAAATCCAAAGCTTTTTGATGACCCGAGGCTATAGGATACCATACCTGACCCCACATGATAGGTCACAGTCAGAATGCAGGTACATTATAAATAATGCAGGAAATTACCTTCAGGGTGTGTGTGGATGAGGTATGTGAAACATAAATGGATTTAATATTTAGATTTGGGCCCCATTCCCAAGATCTCTCATTATGTTTAGGCAACTATTCAAAAATTAAAAAAAGTCACAAATCTGAAACATGTCTGGTCCCAGGCATTTTGGATCAGGGATAATCAACTTGTATAATTTTATGTCATTATTAGATTAACACTTATCTCCCCTCATGAATGCCTCTCAACATCCATTACCCTTCTCTTCTGTAGTAAGAGAAGTCCAACTCTTATTAAGACACACACCTTTTATTCTCTGTTGCTAGTTGTGGCCAGATCTTAAATTCTGGATACTGACAGTAGATATGATGGCTACATCCTGGGTAGCTGTGTTGGACCATGAGGTATTTAGAATATTTTGTCACAAAGAAAGGAGCCTAGGTCCCAGGGGACACTGGGTGACTTCCACTGAGCTTGGGCTGTTACACTACAGCTTCTACTTCATGAGAAGAAAAGTAAGCTTTTGTAAGCTATGTTTGCTCTGCCCTGCTCTACAGCCCAGAACTTCCCTATGCAACCAACACCAAGAGAAAGTTTTTCCCTTTGATTCTCTCCCTTCCCTACCCACTTCTTCACTCTCCTCACCTCTTCTCTTTCCACCTCCTCCTCCCCTTCCCTTCTTCCCCTCTCTCTCCTTCTCCTCCTCTCTTTTTTTCCTTCCCTTTCTCCGCTTCCCCAATTCCTTTCCTGCTCACTGGGTCCTGGAGTTAGTTGTACTATATCAGAAAGGATTTTACACTCAGAGGCTGTGGGGATAAATTAAAGGTGAGTGCTAGTATCACCAATAGTTATATTCAGGCCTGTTTCATGTGTGCCTCAGTCTCTAGCAAAGGGCTAGAAAGAGGCAGTCTGAGGTGGCAGGGAAACAACCTTACTATTCATCCACTTTCTTAAGTCTGCCTCTCAGAGGCCTTTCTTAGCCATTGTTGGCCCCCTCGACTTCAGCACATGGCTCAGGCAGGAACATAGAAGCTAGGTTTATGGATCACTGGCATTTAAAGATCCTGGGATGATTGCTGAGCATGTGTGCAAATATTAACAACTACAATAACAATAACAATAACAATAATAGTTAATTTAATTATTAAATGTTAATTAATTATTAAAATTAGTTAATTAAATGTTTATGTGTCAAATTTTACATATATTCTGTTACCGGCAATATATGTTTATGGTGTAGGAACGGGTAGTATTCCATTTCACAGTAGAGATATTAAACAGTTTTCCCAAGTTGGCTCAGACTCCGGCTAACTGACCTCCAATCCCATTTAAACTACCAATGCTGCAGCTGCTATAACAGAGACTTGCATTTTGCTGCTGGTGGCAAAAGACAATCACCCAGATTTCCCACACAGTCCTGTACTGGTTGCATCAAAAGGCCTTTGGTCCAGGGGTTTTACCCCTTGAAACTTTTCTAAACCAAATAATGTGAAGTGTTGGTTATAAACATAAAAGAACATTCAGAAAACATTTGAGTGATAAACTAGGGCTAACCTGCACGTCCATCAATAGGGAATTAACTGAATCTATTGCAGAATACACTTATAAATTATCAGATCCCACTGATGATTGTGCTGTAGGAGACAGTGAGATGAGAGAGTACTTAGTCTGTATGGTTAAGTGAAGGAATCATATTTTAAAGCAAGATTCCACGATCATAAGAAAATATAATATGTATCTCCTGGAGGTCACAAGACTGCGATTCCATGGTACTATATCATGTTGTTACCCACACATCATGTCTAGGTGATAGTATTTGGACACTTTTCTTAAAAAAAATGAAGTTCTGCTGGGCCAGAGCCACATGCCTGTAATCCCAGCACTCGGGAGGCTGAGGCCAAGGACTGAAGTGAGATCGAGGCCAGCCTGGGTTACACAATCAAGCTCAAGAGGAGCCTGCATTAAACGGGATCCTGTCTGTTGAAAGAAAAAGAAAGAAAGAAGAAAGAAAGAAAAGAAAGTTCTTTGTTTTCCAAATTTTCAGAATTGTAAATTAGAAAAAAAAAAAAAAGAAGAAAAACTTTGTAATGTACATAGAGGCCTTTTCTCAAATGTCTTACACCAAAAGGAATTGGTCTATCTTTTATTTTTACTTCCATTTAAGTAAATGATCACAGAGAATGGGAAATGAATCTTTGGGTATACATAAAATCTTTTGGATTCTACACTGACTTTACTCTTCAATTTTGAAAAAAAAAAATAGAAGTAGGACCTCTTTGGCTTACATAAATTATAGTTACATAACATTATAGTTGAGTTTGTAGAATAAAATCAAATAGCCTCCAGCACCAGACATATGATATCATCCAGACCCCTAGCCTATGTCAGCCAGATCCAGAGTTACTCAAAATAACTTCTTCTATTCACACAAAAAGTAATATATGGGGGCTAGGGAGATGGCTCAGTAGAATAAGCACTTGCCTGGCAAGTGCAAAGGCCTGAGTTCAATCCCCAGTTCCACCACAAAAAAAAAAAAAAAAAAAAAAAAAGAAGAAACTATCTCTAGTTCAATCCCTGGTTCTAAAAAAAAAAAAGTAATATATGTTCAAAGAGAGAAACACTGTTTGGAAAAAAAAAATTGAGTCAAATGCCTCTGGTTCTCTAAAGCTTATTTTATAAATTACCAGTGCCAACAAATTTGCTTCCATGAGGAACACTCCAAGGGTGACTAGTTGAGAAGGGGTCCTTGGAGAGGACTGAACTCAAAGTAGAGCTGGTAGAAAATGGAAGAAGGAAAAGATGGGAAGGCAAAGGGGGAGTGAAGAATGTGGAAAGGTGGGGGCAGAGAGTGAACGTGAGGCATATTCTACCACGAAACATTAATCTCTTCCAAAATAGTCTGTCCTCTAGTGCATCTCCTCCCTCTGGCCCTAACAATACTAACACTGTCTGGAAACTCATTAGAAATGAAGATGCTTAGGTTTCCCCTCCAATCTATCAGATCAACACTTGCCTAGAAATTCCAGGCTGCTCATATGCACTTGGGGCCTAGTGTCCAAACCCTATTTTGGAAGGAAGGAGGTAGGCAGGAGACTGAGATGGCTCCTGTCTCTCTTTACTGACCCCTAGTGGTAAACCCCAAAGGTAACAGGTTCTGCCCACTTGGATGACAGAGCTTTGATGTCCAGCCTGAACTAACAACTGCCCAATCTTCAGCCAGCTAGACTAGCCGAGGCCCCAAGTCTTAGAAAGATTAAGAGTCTGACTCGCCATCATGGTATAGAAAACTTGATGACATCTGATCCAAGCTGCATGGTAGTATTTTTTTTTTTTCATATTTCTACTGTTGGAATTCAATGATAACATTTCTGAATGGGATTATTCTCTGTGTCTGAAAAACACTGAAACACGACTAACTTTCTATATCTTGAATGGAGACTCATCAAAATGACTCGCTGTCCACATTACTAAGTGTATCTCAGAAATGGCCCTCAGTATGAAGGCATCATGGGAAAAAGTATCTTTGCAAGCTGATCAGTATTCAACTGGTTTTTCAATTTATTTTTAAAGTTTAATGAGAAAAGTGCAAGATTTCAGGGTGTTGGATAGGTAAAACAGTTAATCTAGACATCACCTAGGGCATTTTCCGAAGTATATTTCATCAGCAGATTATTACTAGAAGTTAAAATAAAAGGTTTCAGAGACAGATTAGTATAGATGTTAGGCTGAAAGCAGTTGGAAGGATTTCTGTACCTCTGTGCTTCTATGAAATTAAGGTATTCCGTGGCCCTCTCAAGTTATTGCTTCATACTACAAATACATACCTGTGCACACACAAACTATTTTAAAAACCTGCTGGGGAAATCTCATCTGTGAAGCCCCAGGTCAGAAATGTTTTTCCCTTACTCATCATCTGTTGAAGGAGTGTCCATGTCCCCCTGACAGAATGTTACTCTTTGTGTTGTATTACATCGCACCCTAAAATCATTTCCCATTTTCAACTCTGATCACATCATCAATCCATCTACCATTTGGGGCTCTGTGGACAAATGGTGAATGAAAGTAGACAAGAGAAAAAGAAGAGATGGTGATGGAACTTCACTTTGCTTTAGAATTGAGGACTTAGACATAAAACAATCAAATGGAGACTTGTGGTTTTTTCCTTTGATGGTTTCTTCTTGAGCAACGAGCCACTGTGAATTGGCAACAGTGATGATTCACGTCAGTGTATATGCACTGGATCGCATAACCTAAATTGTTGCCCAATGCTGATGGACACAAAGCATCTGTTTCTTCAATTCATGGGCAGGCGCTGGACACAGCTCGTACATCTGTCACAGCCTCTGAATCTGTCCAGCTTTTCTAGACCATTGGTAACATGGTTGATGATAGCTTTCTGTGTTCCTTAAAGATGTCGGTCTACCTTCCAGAATTCTTGGGGATTGAAAAATGCCAGTGTTTTCTGGCATTCTTACCTTTACTGGAGTTAATTTCCATTACGTACTTTTGGATTTGCCACTAGATACTGGAATATTCAACTGTCCGTGATGTATTCTTGGATCCTCTTTCCTGTATTGTCCAAGTTGTAATTAGCCAAAAGTGATGTTGTACAAGACTTGGAAGGCCGAAAAGAAACGGCAGTCACTGTGCGCTGAATGTCATTGTTGAGTGTGGAGTGGAAGACATCAGTGAGTTCTGCCCTCACCTCTTCCCACTCTTGTCTACCTGTAATGGCACTGCCAGTGTCCCAGCACCAGGACACTGCTGTAGACTCACAGAACTGGTAGCTTCAAAGAGCTAATGACCTATGGTTCTGTAAGTCATCTTAATTCAAGGTGTCATAAAAGCACAGGGATAAATAAATCTTTCCAACTGCTTTCAACCTAACATCTCCTATACTAAGCTGTCTCTGAAAACTTTTATGATTCATTTTGCCAGCCTCAGGACTGTGCAGTGACTTTCCTGTAAGTACTCAAGGCCCATTTTCAGGACATTGAGTCCCTTTATCTTTCCACAATTGTGTAAAATCCTGACTCTATTAAATTATCAATTCACCAATATTCATAGAGGGCCAGGAAGATGGCTCAGTAGAATAAGCACTTCCCTGGCAAATGCAAGGGCCTGAGTTCAATCCCTGGTTCCGCCAAAAAAAAATTCATAGAGGTTCTGCTTCTCTGAACCCACAATTTGACATGCAGAAACCCTGGCTTTTACTCCCTTCTCTATAGATTTTGTTGTTTCTTATTGAGAGGCACTAATATGTGATTTGGTTGTCCTTCACTCGTCTTATTGGGACTGTGTTCATCAACTTCCCATTGTGGTAAAAAATACCTGAAATAAATAATAAGAAGAAAAGTTTATTTTGGCTTCTGGTTTCAGAGCTTTCAGCTCATGGTCATTTGGTACATCATGGTAAGAACGTGTCATCAAGGAAGCCTGATCATTCCATAGTGTGAGGAAGAAAGTGAAGCAGTGGCTGAAGTTCCAACATCTCTTTCAAAAACTTAAGTGAAATAAATCAGACCCATATGTGTAAACATTGTATCATCTCCCTAGTGTAAGAAACTAAAAGGGTAAATACGATCCAAAAGCTACAATAGATACTGTGAAAGGGAAAGAAAATGCTCAAAAGGAAAGAACAACTGGGGTGGGGGAAAGGAGAAAAGGAGGAAGGGAAATCATTATATATATATATATAGATAAGATAATTGTATTACTAATTTCTATTAGTTTATTGAAAGAAATTGTTACTGCTTACATTGTTTGATCAATTTTACATGTCTATATCTGGTAAGCTGAGCAATTACTTTTAAGATAACAATATGTACTATAAAAACCATTGTTCATTTCCTATTATCTTATTTTAAAAATTCTGTATCATTTTTTTGGCCTTAAAACCCCACCCCCAGTGGCCTCAGTTCTTTCCTTCCTAGATTCCATCTTCTGAAGCTTTCCCTACCTCCTAGGAGTAGCATAGAATTACGACAAAACCTCTAATACATGGGTCTTTGAGGAATATTCTAGATCCAAACTATAGCCAGGCTCATCGGGCTTCTGTTTTTGCTTTGAACCCCTTGATCTGGAAATGGCAGCTCTAGTTTCTGCCTTCTTCTCAGCCCATGGTTTACTCTATTTTTCTCTCTCTCACCAGCATTTAATGAAGCTTCCTAGCCTAGAAGAAAGCAAGTAGCCAAATGATACATTCATCCTACTGAGGAACTTAACAGCTATATGAAGAAGGCTTTACTCTCTGTGGCTGAAAATTTAGTCAAGGGTTTGTAGTGGAAGTAAGATAATAAAATGTGGTTGAAAGAGCATGATCTTTCTAATTGGGTCTGTGAGAACATCTAATTATAGGTTGTGGTTTAACTTGCTTCAGGTGCTAATCTTTATCTCTTAATACTATGTGATGTTAGAAAGACTACTCTTCAATCTTGATGTGATGGCAGAATGCTAGCTTCTAAATATCAACCTTGGGATAAATCTTGAAGTAATGAGTGCCCTTGGCCTCCTAGAAGAGCATGCGCTACACATGTTATTTAAAAGAAGAAGAGGGATTATAGGATGTTTTATCAGAGCAGTGCTTCTGGACAAGTTCTGTAGAGGTAGAGATTAATTTACAGTGCACTGACAATGCAAAAGAATTCTTAGTTGCGAGGTATCCCAAAGATTCCTACTTATCACAATACAGATAAATTTTGCCTCATGCAGTTGCAATCTGCTCCTATCTACTAGGCAAGACAGCCCCAAAAATCTGAGCCTCACCACTACAGTTTATTGCAAAACTTCAGAGGTTCGGTTATATGTCTCTTGGCAAGTTTATTTCAGCATTCTTTCATCAGTGATACAAAATCTGTTCTTCAAATTCTCCTTTAAAACAGTCTTGATATTTTACTGGTCTCTTCACCCATTCATGAGTCACAAACAAGTTTGACGGTTATGCAGTTTTATACTTATATCGTGGTTGTTTTTAACTTTGAAAATGTGTATCAGCCAACTTGATAGTTGTTTCATTCATATTTGCTTTATGGTATTTGTACTACATTAATATAAACCAAGTTTGAAGTTTGAGTGCTTTTAAAAAATTTGAGGCAATTCCCTTAACTTCTTTTTTTTTTTTTTTTTTTTCCCTGATGGAACTAGAAATTAAACTCAGACCCTTGTGCTTGTCAGGGATGTGCTTATTCCATTGAGCCATCTCCCTGGGCCCCTTCCCTTAACTTCTATGCATTCAAAAAACATTTGGGTGTCTTGCCAGCTAGTCTCAGTATGTTCTATACCCAGACGCATCCTGGAGAGGTTAGAGAACCACCTGGGACAGATGGGTCATCTGTCTGACCCTACATTCATTACACTGATAAAGACAGGCACAGACAGACATGAACCTCTAAGTTTGAAACACCTGATTCTCTCAGCTCCTCTATTAGGATCAAGTGGTCAGGAAAGGGCACAAAGCAGTAACAGTTGACATGCTGAAGAACAGTCAAGAGTTAAGAAGAGTCACAGTACATTCCTTAATGAAAACAAATGAAGGAAATAAAGTCAAGCTTCTAGTTACACTGGGGAGTTAAAGATCTGGTGACTCACTCTGTATTCCTCTTGCACTTTGTCATTACCTTATGGCTCTTGTTATTGAATTCTTCATTAGATTTATTTATTACCAGGTATCCTTAACTCCTCTCTAGAGCCAAGGTGAGAAGACATCTCCCATAGTGTTTTGTACCCAGTTTTCCTTGTGTTCTCGTCTTTCTAACATCGTGTCCTTTCCTGGCCCTTGAAAATGACTTGTTCTTCCTCCATTATCTGGAATGTCCTGTGAATGTACATGATTGGTACGCACATACACCCCCGACACACACACACAAACACACACACACTCACACACTCCACAACTCCTGCTCATCCTTCAGGTCAAACAGCATTTCTCAAGGGAGCTTTTGTGGCCACTTAAGAAAAGAGCAGCCCTCGGGTTTTGTACCTCACAGATCATGTGCTTTTCCTTCTGAGCTCTTGTTTGTCATTATTTCTCTCCCCCATTGTCAATAAAATCCGGGATCATTGTATCACCACTGTATCCCCAGACCTGGCACAATGCCTGGTACATAGAAGGTGTTCTTGAATGAATTAATAAGAACTCAATGCGTATTTGTTACATGGATGAATAGATGGTTGTTTGGGCTGTTCTAGTCCCTAAAAGCAAAAGAAGCTGTTAAAATAGTGTGACTTTGACTTACTACTACTGTCTGAATAAAAGAGTCCATTCAGATTTGGGACTGAGTTTGATAATGTGCTGTGCTGGTGAGCTGTGCGGAGTCATTCTCATGCATTCCTGGGGGTGAGCTGGTAAATCTCTTGGGGAAACAATTTGGTAAAAGCCTTAAAGATTACAGATTAATAAACCTTTTGACCCAATAATTCCACTTGTTTATATTCGCACATTCACAAAATAATTTGTGTTCAGGGATGTCTATTATCGTAGCCTGTGTAATAGCAAGCTACTAAAATAAAGATAGGGGACTAATTAAAGAATAGAATGAAAATTCCAAGCAATGAAATCCACTGCTGTCTTACACAGAATGAGCTAAGTATTTAGATACAAAAGATTAAATGACTATTATATGACTGAGTGAAAGAGAACTGCCAATATGTATGAGCACATGTATTTATTTATAAGATATTGCTGAAAAATTTAAATATATGATATACTTGGTAATAGTAATTGTTTGTTTTTCCTGGGATTGAATCCAGGGCCTTTGCATTGGTTTTTTTTTTTAGCTCTAGGTTGGACTCAGATTTATTATTCTCTTCCTCAGGCTCTCAGAGCTGAGATTATAAGCATGTGTCCCATACCTCACCAGTACTTGCTTTGAGGAGTAGAGGAAGATGTAAGTTGAAAGACAAGGGTAGGGCTGAGGAGATAGCTCAGTGGAATAAGAACTTCCCTGGCAAGCACAAGCATCTGCGTTCAATTCCCAGTTCTGCCAAAAAAAGAAAGACAAGGGTAGCACACATTTTTTAACTTTTAATTTTATGCCATAATTGTGCATTGCATATCATACAAATTAACAGATAAGTCTAGCAAATACAGAGTAACAATTAAGAGTAAATGATAAAAGCAAAGAGTTAATGATGGATTAACTGCATGTGTGAGTGTGTGTATGCACAAGATTCAATGTGGTTTAAGTTTTATTGGTGTTTCTTTGACATTTTTTAAAAGCGTGTTAGTATTCAATTATTTTGCAATCTTACACAGCTATAGGTTAATCTGAGCAACAGATTTGATGATAAAAATAGGTAATATAACAACCATTGCTAATTTGCTATTCTTACTTTGAAAATCTGTAACATCTTTTGTTGTACGTTACACTGTTTCTGTCTCTGATGCTTTCAAGCCCAGCTTTCACCTGTGTATTTTCAAGCCACATTGACTGAAACAGTCCTTGCAACCATTCCTTCTCTTCTGCCTCCATCAAGCCTTTCAGTTTTCCCAGCATCCCAAAGTCTTACATCATTTGGGTCCAGGGGATCCCTGTTATGGGAAGTCCAGGAACAGCACTGCGTCAGGGTGGATACCGAGGCCCATGAGATGAAAGCTCACCACCCTCGTGGAACCTGCCTGGCGCCTCTTGGCCCACCGTATTGACTTTGGCAACCCTTGTTGGCCTTGTCATGCCAATAATGTTACTGAAGCTAAATTGAATGAACATGTGGCCATGTCCTCCAAATGTTTTTTGATAGACTTAAATGGAAAACTGTAGATTACATTTATTTATATTGTGATAAACCCTTTGTTTATGTTGCTAGTGATCCAGAAAAAGTGGTCTCCTCCAACATGCCATGACCTAAACAACGACAAGTTGAATTACTATTTCATTTACCATAGGAGACTTTCTACCATGTGTCTTGCAGCAATGGGTTCTGACATAGCTTAAGAAATGATAAATTACACCCAACAAAAACAAAAAAAGAACTGAATGTTTCATAGCAGATAATTGTAAAGAAAACAGTTATTTGCATCTCTGTCTCTTACATCTAAAAAAAACCCCAGTGAAACAAAAAAGACCCAAGAATTATAAAAACAATTTCATTTTCATCTTATAATTAGAAACATTTGGGGAAAGCATTATGTCCATTCAAGCTTCCTATTCGTGACTTAATTTTATGTAGGGAATGTTACTGTAGCCTCTCCTCTTACTTCATCATTATTTCGATTTTCACAAATGACTGATATTTTGTAGCTGAAGTTAAAGTAGCAAGTATAATAGAATTCTGGAATGTTCAAGGGTGTTTTATGAAGTGTTGACCTTGTCTGCAAGCTCATAGAAAAATGGGAGACAGGGAGAAAATGCTTTCCACACCCGTTCAGTAATAGTAACTGTGGGCTCTTATACTGAAGGACATTGTGGAGTTGTGGTCATCACAAAAGTCAAGAGTTGGTTTGAAATACTCGTAGGCTATTGTACATCAAATAATAACTTAATTTGTTTTAGACAAGCGTATGCTATGCCATGTCCTTTTGCTGCTTTGAATTATCCTCTCAAGTATCTGAAACCTCTTGAAAAAAAAATTCAGTACTTGTTACCTGGTCTCTGAGACAGGTGCCTTCATTGTTAAGAACCAATAAAAGGGGCTGGCCAGGTAGCTCAGTAGATTAAAGGGCCTACTTAGGCAGGTCAGGATTTGATCCAAGCTGTGCTGGCCCCACCTCTGGGGCACGCGGAGATAGTGATTGAGACTGGGCACTGTGGCACAGGCTGGTAATCCCAACACTTGGGAGGCTGAAAATAGGAGAATCACTGTGAGTTGGATCTCAGTAGTGAGACCCTGTAGATCTTGTACTAAATAATTAAAAAAATAATAATAAAAAGAACCAGTAGTGGTTTCTACTTTCCAGGAATAATGGATTTAGAGTTATATTAACTCTCTGAAAAGTAAAACTCATTATTCTTAACTTTCCAGAATTTATTTATACTAATCAACCCCGATCTGTAGATAAATGAGTTCAGTAATCTAGGGATATCATCCTTGTTCTAGTTTGGTTCTGGAATATTCGCCTCAAAAGTTCATGTGGTGAAATCTTGGTCCCTAGTTGGTGGTGCTGTTGGGAGGCTGGCCTAGTGGGAGGTAGGAGGCCACTGGAGTTATAGTCTTTAAGAGGATAGTGTTCAGGATAGCTACCCTGTGTTCTCCATTTTTCATTTTTTCTTTTTCTCTGTCTTCCCCCCTCTTGTCTCCCATAAGCTGAGCATTTTTCTCTGCTATGTGCTCTCTGCCATGATGGTCTCGCTTGCCATAGGCTCAGAAGTAACAGCTAATTCCAAACTACCCCTTTCAGTGCAATCCAAGGCAAGAAAAAAGAAATGAAGGCATGTCTGTAGTGGTGGGGAACAAAGGCGGTTCTAAATCCAGCCAGAATGATGGCTAATCCAGAATCAAACCCACATTGATTCACAGAAAGGGGAGTGGCTCAGGGATGAGTGACTGTGAGAAAGGTGGGCAGTCCCTAAATGCTGTATGAGGAGGCTGAAATCACCTCTGCAATATGCAAAGAGAGAGAGAGAGAGAGACATATACAGAAAGATAAATCTGCATATCACAGAGTGGGGCCGTGTCTAGTGTTTTGGGGTTAATGCTTCAGTTTTGTTGTATACTTGTTATGCCCTGAGATGTCACAGCTTACTTCCCAAAACTCAATCTCATTGACAGTGTGATGTCACCCAGTCTAGCGGACACTTATTACTTGGGAGCTAGAAGTGGGGCATCACTAATCTGTCACTTTGCTTTGTATCAGCACCTCAGCTAGAACCATTTGCATTGATTAAAACCAACTGAGGGGATAAAGACAAATCTCAGCCAACTCTGTACATATCAATACACAGAAATAGGGCCTGATTTAGCCAAATGGAGACAATTGTTTTCTTTCAAAAGACTGCCATCCTAGTGGCCCTCCACAAGTGACTCTAGAATGGCACTTTTGAAGCCATGAGCTAAAATAATCTTTTTCTTCTTCAAGGTGAAGAAGATTTTTTTGCCATCACGATGAGAAGCTGAACTGCAGTACATTCCCCAATTCACTTACTCTATAGGTGCACCAAGGAGACGTGTTTTCTAAGGCACTTGAACCAAGATAGATACATTGAGGTTTCATGTGGCTTCGATGACTATCCTTACTTTTAAAATTTTTAGTGATCAAAAGCGCCTTCACTAGGTTTTATGACATCATATATCAAAGATGTAATTAAGCACTTATTCCCATGCTGCAGTTGCCTTAAGATTATTTCCTCAGTAACATTCTGACTCTATGTATGTCCCACTTCTGTTCACAGTTGAGCTGGTGTTTCCACTTGGACAATTCATGTTCACCACAGATGCTTTTCCCTTTTGTACAGCTGGAAATAGAACCCATGGCCTCACACATGCTAGGCGAGTGCTTTACCACCTAGCCACATCCCAGCCACCTCCACAGACCGTTGATCTCAGCAACCACTTCTGTTTCTTAAAATGTAGGTTCCCTTCTCATAAAGATTAATAGTTTTAGCAGCAAGAATACAAAACCCTACCAACTGTAGCAGAGGCAGCAGGGCTGTTTTGTTCATTTGGCAAGAATTTATAGATAGGGCATCTCAAAGTAGGACAGAGAGCTTCCTCAGTGTCAACAAGAACATGGATTTCTCCTTCTTGTCTCTCACCCTCCCAAGCTTGTTAACATTTTAGACTCATTCTTAGAGCCTCCTGACAGGTTCCATTGAGATCTCATGTCTATATCCCAGATAAGGATAGGGGAAAAGCCACATCAACACCTTGCTTTTCACACCATTTATCAGCAAAGTAAAATCTTCCCTAAGAGCCCAGAAAAGAAAATTTCTCCTTAGGTTTTTTTGAACATACTTGAATCATCTGGATGTTCCTGGCTATAAGGAAGATTATGAAATGGGTCATTTTGGGCTTTAATAGAAAGAGATAGGCAGAGTTGGAAGGAGCTCTTGGATTGGCCAAGCAATGAGTGATTGCCTCACTAAAAGAAACAGACTGCGACTTTGCTCCCCTCTAGCTTATAAAATTGTCAGGCATTCTCAAGCTCTGTCCTGGAAAACTCCAAAATCACTAGCAAATGTACATCTTTTGCTCCTTGGAGGATCACTGTCACTTTACTAAATATTAATTCTCCACCTTGAACTCCTATGCAGTATTTTCATACTGCAGGAACCAAGCCCACAAGATCCATTGAGTTTTGCTGTAAAAATATTGCAGAGGACAATTTCCATTCTTGCTTTCTGTTCCTGCTGGGAAACTCTGTGAGGTTTCCTTTAGCTTTTAGGGCTGGAGAAGATTCCTTTGCTCTAGAGAACATGGCGTGCTTCCCTCTTTCTAATGACATAAGTAATGTACAGGAGGCCTTTTCTGCTTACCTTGCACACCAAGAAATGCTGAGCTAAACTTGAACCACAGCTGCAACAAATGTGCAAACTCCAGAATTTGTCTCCTTTTTTGTGTGATCTATTTTTCATTTAGTCTTGTATTATTGCCTGTATTCTATTGCGACCTACTTTGGATTTTTGGATTTTTCTATAGAAGAGGAGTAACAGAAAGAGTAGGCCTCTGATATCATGTTGGATCTAATAATGTCTTGGACTACATAACTCTGAGCTTGAGAGAAAAATAAACCTTTTGTGGTTTCTTTCCAAAATAGAGCTAAAGTCAATCCTGAGATAAATCCTGAGTAAAACCACTCCTGTTAGAGTCAAAATTCACATGTCAAAGTGCCTTCCTTTTTTGTGACTAAGTCTATCTGACTTATTCCAGGCTTGGTTCATTCTCAGTGACAGCTGTCCATGGGACTCTCTCTCACTCTCATTTTCCTAAGCTTCCTGGAAATCAAGCAATCTTGTTCTTTCCCACACATGATGCTAAAAAATTCCCTAAACAACTAACTGAGTTCATTTGAGTTCTTTGCAACAGACTTTGTATTAGTCAGAATAGAGTAAGCAATGTAATAATCCCAAGCACTCAGTGACAGGCAGCTGATAACCGGGTTGTTTCTTGATCACATCCCAGCCACTGGCTCACAATGGAAGAATGATTTATGTAGATGCGTGGAACACCAAGCAGAGGATATAGAACATTGAGAGAACATTCTAGAGGATGCAGTGTTCTATGAACATGTCCCAAAGGCCACTTCCAGAAGCCTCACACTGTAGGCTATGGGGAAAATCCTGCCTGTATATATACTTACTTTGTTGCTCCATACTGTCCTTTGTGCTGTAAAAATTTCTAGCTGTTAAAACTTAGAAGAATGTGCATCTCACAAAACAGAATTCTGATTGTGCTTGAAAAGGCAAAGCTGTAGCCACAGGGACAGTTTCTTTCATGTCATCCTTGGCTCCGTGCTAGACCCTGGGTATACAGTGGTCCTTTCTCACACAACCCATGCCCAGTGAAATTGAGCAGGCCCTAGATCACCACAGAACCAGGTCTTGCTGGGATTCCTTGAGTCTTTGAGTCTGAGATCCTCATGACTTTCCAAGGAAGCATGAGTGGTAGCCATTGACTGGAAAGTATAAAAATGACACTTCAGTTTTGCATTTCACAGAATGCCTTCCCAACCCCTGGTTAATCTTGAATCCCCTTGGCTCAGGGGTTCTAGAAAGGATTGGTGCAGAAGAAATAAGCTGAGAGTTGGCTAGGAGGTCAGAGAGAAACTCCTTCCTCTGCAAGGTGAGAGGTATAAGCTCATCCTTTCTGACCTCACGGACTAGCTGGTTGGTTAGCATTCCAGGCAAACAGACCCATGTAGATCACAGATAGGCTTCAAGATGGTTGTTGTTCAAATGGTAGTGCTAATGGCCTAAAGTCAAGACCTGCAAGAAGAAACAAGGCCCATCTGTTATAGTAGATAGTAGCTTCTCTCCACACATTTCTACTACTTTTGTAGCATTCCTCATAATTATTTCATTGCCTATTAAATGCAATTTTCTAGATCTTAATCTTTCACCCATTATTGGCAGAGCAATTATTTTACTCAGCTGCCTGCTGGAGGGGAGTCCTTTGTGCTTGTTCTCGCAGGCTACATTTTCTCCCCAAGAACCAGAAAAGCCAGAGGCCTCTGGAATTGCAGCTTGAAGCTTGGCCCTGGGCTTTGGTTCTGGCCTTGGACTGTCAGCATGAGCAGCCTATGGGTTCTCATAACACTCAGCTGGGGTAGAAGGACACCACAGTATTTCTCTGGATTCAGCCAGGCTGGGCACCCAGGGAGACACCTGACTTGAGGCCTTTCAGATGCCACAGGGTATGTACCATCTTCCTCCGCTAGGGCGGCTCTTGTTCTCTGTAGCTGATACCATTCAGGCTCCAGTGGTGACCCAGGAAGGGACCTTCCCGGTTTCCTACCTCGTGATCATGCTCTGTTACCCCTATGAGTATAATGAGCTATGATACCTGGCACTGCAGCTCGGAGCTCTGCGGGGCACTGACTGCTGCTACCTTCTTTCCCAGGACACGATGCCTGTGGGACTGGGTTGGGTGGAGGACAGCCAAGTGATCCTTTCTAATCCAGTATCCCTTCCACTTGTGAATTATTGGTGAGTCATGCAGACAGCCTCAATGACTTCTGCTATGAGGATTTCCTCAAGTGTTCTGGTCCTCAAACTATACGACCCCAGGCCAGAACACAGTCCTGGATACCACAGGCCAACCATGTGGGGAGCTTTCTTGAGTGCCCAGAAAATGGAAGTTTCCTGACCCCTCCGATAGAAATGTCCCCCTTTCTTCTCAGAAGCTCTCTTGGGCTCCTTTCTCTGCTTGTGCTTGTCTTCTCATTACTTCCTACCATGTGCTGTCTTTATCTTCTGACTGTCATCTGACTCCTGCCACTAGAACATAAATTCTTTGAGAACAAGTACTCAGATGTTGCTGAATACTGTACTCCTAGCACCTACACAGTGCCTGACACACAGTAGGCACATATTATGAGCTGAGTGAAAACAAGAGTAGAGAGTGCTTTATTTATTTTCTTTTTTGTACAGGGGATCAAACTCAGGGCCTTGCACTAACCAGGAAGGCACCTATGACACTGAGCTATCTTCCTGGCCCCTTGCTTCTTAAAGTATACATATAATTTATTTCATGTATTAACCACAGTGATGATACAAAGTAGAAGATCAGATATGAGAGGTTGTCTCAGTCACTCTTCTCTCTCCCATTTTTTTTTTTTTATTCTTCAGAACCAGGGATCAAACTAAGGCCCTTATGTCTGCCAGGCAAGCTCAGTCACTCTTCTCTTATTGCTGGAGCAAAATACCTCACACCCAACATGAAGGAAGGAAAGGTTTATGTAGCTCACAGTTAGTAGAGCTTTTTGTCCATACTCAGCTGGCTCCAAGGCAGAGTGGAACATGCCACAGAGCAGCCTTTGATGGCAGCAGCAAAAAGAGCAGAGTGTGGCAGCAGCTGCCATCCATGCTCACAAGCCTCTTTCCCTTCCATACATTGTAATGCAGATTACCCACCCCAGGGCCAAGGTATAGCACTCATCGCTGCAGTAATATAACACAAACTCCTGAAGCTGTCCCATGGCTTCATGAGGCTATGGGGGAACAAAAGTTAGACACAAACCATAACCAAGGCTTTGTCTGCTTTTTATAATCTGCCTTGGCAACACAAACGGCTAATGAAAGGAAATGACTTACTAAGGTTCCTTTCAGACAGATATGGGCTTGATTGCTTTGGGTGACAGTGACAGTCCCATGAAAGAGGAGACATGTAGGCCTTCTGCCCCAGTTGTGGCAGGTAGTTCTGTTCTGGTTGTGGCTCTTTTCCACAGCTACGTGCTGCCTCTTCTTGCTAGCCCAGGGTTCCATCCTGTCATTGCCTATGGTAGAATGAGAACAAGCCTGGCTCCACACTAGGAACTAGGTCCAGAGTAGCAGTTGACATTTGGGAGTGAGATAGAAGTTGAGTAACCAAACATATGAACAAAAATAATTTCAGAAAGTAGCAAGTTCTTTAAAGACAGTGTAAAACAATGGGAAACTTGTTGAGTGGTGTTATAGTTTTGATATGATTTGAGTGTTCCCCCAAGGTTCATATGGTGGGAATGGGACCTCCATCCTCAGAATGATGGCATGGAGAGAGATGGGACATTTAAGAGGTGAGGCCTCGTAAGAGGCCCAAGGCTGGCTCCTTCCCCTCCCAGTGGCTTCTTTTCTGACATTGTGATGTTCTGTCCCATGCAGTCTGCCAGTGTTGTGCCACTACCACGAAGTGATGCAGCCAGAGGACCCTCACTCACCAGAACCATTACTATGCTGTTTGCAGTTTTGGTCTCCACAATTAAGAGCTAAATAAATTTCTTTTCTTTGGAAGTATGGACTAATATCAGTCAGGTGGCATCTTTTGGTGAGAGGTTGCCTCTTACTCAGAAAAGATGAACCTCAGATACCTATCTTTCAGTTCTCAGAGGACTGATCTGATTTAGATGGTGAAACTCGACTTTTAAATAGTTTAAGAATACCCAGTCCCAACTAGGGTATTAAAAACAATTTGAACTGGAAGCCTTCCTTGTGCTTACAAATATTCAGTGGAAATTCAAACTGGCATATATTATTCTTTTGTTGAAGAGGAATTTTAAGTCAAACCTGGGTTCATGGCTCTAGCCCATGTTTCCTCTTTATTTCCAACATTTAACTCCCTGAGTTCCAATCAGTATTTACTAAGGGTCTATAATGTATCTTTCTCAGGAGCAAAAGACAATGACAGAAGTCAGAAGTCCTCTTGGTGGAGAAGAGCAGGGGCTCCAGAGTCTGGTAAATCTTGGCTGGAATCCTTGCCCTTCCTCTTTCTTCCCAGTAGCTAACTCTCACCTGCCTGAAGCACTCTCCTCTTTTCTAAAATAGGACTGATCTGAAGTGATTCCATGGCACACTCTCTTGAATGGGGAGCCTATCCATTCTTGAATGGAGAACCTGGTATAGATAGAGGCCAAACTGTTTCCAAGAATTATGAGACAAAGGAAATCATGGAGCCAACTGGTGGTGGCATTTTCTTTATGCCTGGGGTGCAGACATCTCACCTGGAGGCAGTTGGCCTCTTCAGATGCTATGGATCTCTCTGGGCACAGTTATTATATTTCAAAACAAAGTGCAAGATCTAATAATAGTATTTTTCCACCCAAGAACAGTGGAGGGACAGCTTTATATGCTTTGCATCCTTTGTAGAGCCCTAAATCATTTGGTAATATGAAACATGTCTATGAGAGACTTTGTATTGTTTGTTCTTATGGTTTCATGCAAACATTGAGCAAGAGGAATTTGTTATAAACAGCTTGCAGTTATTTAGTGAAAAAAAGTATAAAAATAAAGTTGGGTGGGCATCAGTCAGACTTCTAGACAAATCCAAGCTCTCTGAGGAAGAATGGTCAAGTAGATGGCATCCCATGGGTTCTGGCTACAGACTTACATTCGTCATTACAATAGTCAGAACTGTCTACTTCCATGGTCTGGAAGTCAGTGGCTTGGAACCACGAGGAAAACAACCCCCTAGAGCCCACTCACAGGGCCATGCTCACCCACATGGAGGGTCAACTCTGGTAAGATCTGGAAGAGGAATTCTCAGCTTAGGAGGCTAGAAATGGGGAAATTAAAAAATTCTGTGAGAGGGATTGTGTGGAACTTTTCATCTGTTTTTTTCCCCTTCTCTGTGTGTAATTTCTGGTTCAAATTTTCATGTTTAGAAGTTTCAAGTTCAATGTGGCACGTGAAAAGCCGTCTACTCTTTCTGACACTGACATCATCTCCAGAACCCAAGCTGTGTGTGGTGTGGGTGTGGGTGTGGATTGTGTACTCCTGTGTCAGTGTGAAGGCATGTGTATGAGAGAGAGAGAGAGAGAGAGAGAGAGAGAGAGAGAGAGAGAGAGAGAGAGAGAGAGAGAGAGTACGTGCGCATGCGCACATCTCCCTGAGTGTGTGCATCGGCACATATGCTTGTGATGGAGAACTGCCATAATTCCATTACATGATAGTTCTGCAGAGCAACTGAAACTTCAGGAAAAGTATTAATTCGCACGTTTTCTGAGCCATGATGGTAGAGCTGATATTTCTAGCAGATAGTCTTCATGCAGAGATATTTTGCTGATTGTATCCACAATGTTTTTGTTAAACAGGTTCTATTCTTTGCTCTTTGCTCACATAATTACTGCAACTTACTTGTGACATTTCCACCATTCTACAAGTGCAATTTCTGTCTTTATAAAGTGTTTTTATAAATACTTTTACAAACCAAAAGTGAGCTCTCCTTCCATTCTTGATAGTTGACTTTTGAGTCTTGATTGGAGCTGTCTCATGCACATTTGATGCCTCCATCAGGCATACTTTAGAATGATGTGTTCTGCTGTTGATGAAGCTGCACATTTTCCTTCCATGAGTGGAAACTGAGCAGGGTTTTCCTCCTATATCCTTTTTCAAATGGAGCCAGTAATGTAGTCCATCTAAATGACCTACCCATGCTGTGTGCTGGGTGTGAATGTATATTTTGATTAACTGTGAGAATATTGTTCTAGGATTCGTTAGATTGATGACTTCTACTCCAAGATTGTGCTGCTAGATCTGGCCCTTCTGTTACAGGGATTTTTAGTTGAGTGAGAAAAATGAGAACATGTGCCTTTTGTTCACTGACGGGGAAAGGGTCTGCCAACATGAAATGATAATGGAAAGACAAAACAAACATAATTTTTACTTTCCTGATATATACATTGGCTTTCAAAAATGAGTCTTCTGAAATTGCATCTTCCCCACTTCTGCCATCCAAATGAGGGCTCTTTCCAAGAAAAACAGCAGTGCTTCCAATGCTACCTCCATTATTTGGCATACGAGGTCTCTATTTCAATAGAGGTGTTTCAATGTTTCCAAGAATGGAATAAGCAGTGTGCAGGCTATCAACCTTATTAGTAGTTGATGACAGGTATTTGTGATCCACAGAGGAATACGTGAAGGTGGAGGAGACCAGAACATGTTTCTGGGATATTTAGGTAATCACACATCCCCAACCTCACTCACACACAAGCTAAGAGAGGCACCTCCTTTGCTCTCAGAGTTCTATATTTACGCTTCAACTATTGAACCTATATGTTCATAAGATTGCCTAGGTCACTTAGCTATGAGGTCCTTACGCTTGCATATATGACCTGCTGACTTGAGCCCTAGAGCCTAGGACAGTCTCTAGGATATAAAACAGGTGTTTACTGTTTGGATGACTAAATCGAATTTTAGCCACTTTATTATTGTAAGGAATTTTATATCTGAAGATTCTAGATGTTTTGTCCTTTTGAGTTTTCCTTTGGCTTTTGTTGCAAGAGCTCTTCAATCGCATGTTGATTTCAGACAATATTTCAGCATGGTGACCACTCAACAAATAATCAGTTAACTGAATTGATCATTATCAAATCAACTGACTTAATACTTTACCTAAGTTGTAAAGTCAACATTTTTTTTGCAGTACCCAAGATTGAACTCATGACCTTGGGCTTGTCAGGCAGGCAATTATACTGCTGAGCTATCTCTTCAGCCCATATGTCACCATTTATATGCACAAGCAGCTCTGAACTATATTTGCATTTTCAGTTTTAATCTCTAATAAAAATCTTTGAAGAAAAATTATAAGGAAATAATTTTTAGAATCTCTGTATCTGGGGCCGGGGAGATGGCTCAGTGGAATAAGTGCTTCCCTGGCAAGTCCAAGGGCCTGAGTTCAATCCCTGGTTCCACAAAAAAAAAAAAAAAAAGAATCTCTGTATCTGAATTTTTCTGATATAAAGTATTTTTAATGCCTATTTTGGCAAAGAGAGAGAGAAAGAGAGAGAGAGAGAGAGAGAGAAGGGATTAAAAGGACAATGTGGTATTAGGATATTTAACTGGTTCTGAAATGATGGAGAACATCAGAGGTCTGGGTTGGGTCTGAGAACAGCTGGTTCTGAAGCCTTATTGTGGTGTTGATGGTGGGGTTGATGTCGGTGATGGTGATAAGTATGATGGAGGTTGAGGTGGCGATGAGGGTGGTGGTAAGTGCTGCTGATGGTGACAACTGTACTACACGTAAGGGTGCTGATGGTTACTTGATGATGATGATAGTGGTGGCTGTAGGTTAAATTTCTAATATTTCTCAAAGGCCTGCATATTATAAGCTTGATGCAACACCTATGATGCTATTGGGAACTGATAGAAATTTTAGGAAGTGGGGCTTAGTGGGAGGGGCCCTTCCCATGATAATCTGTTGCCTCACTATAGGCCCGAAAGCAACAGGGCCAAGTGATCATGGACTGAACCCTAAATTGGTCATCTCAGATTTTTGTCACCATAAAAGGGTGGTGACGCTGGCGCAGAAATGCTGCTGGTCTATTGGCCACAATTTGAAAACCTTGAATTCAATCAGAAATTGGTCTTAATAATTTGATATTGAATTTATCAATAGTTTCATTCAATGATAACAGGTTGATGCCTTGTCATTGGCTAAGTAGAATCTTCATTTCTATTTGTCTTGTTGGCTTTCTCTACACAAAGCCATGTATTTATTTGATATAGACATGGAGTGAGAAGTATGGCAGAATATGGTAGTCATGAATAGGTGGCTCTTCACAACAAAAGCTCTGAATTGTGTCATTTGTTTCCATGGTGTGAGCTGACCTTCTGTGGACACCTTCAAGCTGCCAGCGTGGATTTGTTGTGATGAAGTTAGAGAGAGCCAGGAGCACACCCTCCAAATTGGATGCGGGCCCAGCCTTACTACCTATTAACCATATATTGTTTTCTGGGCATGTTGCTTAATTTCTCGGAGTCTTATCTGCTCAACAGAGATAATAAAAGCTCCTGGAGAGTAGAATAAGGAAATAGCAGAGCACTTGGGCCCTGGGCCATCCACACAGGCAGAAGAGATGGCAGAGGAGCCTCTGCCTGGGAAATGTGGTGCTCTCCAAGTACCCTGGTAAGGGGTCCAGCATTTGCCTGTCTCTTCTTATATGAAACTTCCTATGGAATATTCACTGGGTCACTGCTTGCAATGTTTGGCTAAATTGCTTTAGTAGTGTATCCCCTGCATATTCTCAGCTTTACTGGCTTAAGAATTAATTTCTCTTAAAAGTTTGTCCTCACCAGGTCTGGTGACACATGCCTACCTGTAATCCCAGCGCTTTGAGAAGCTGAGGCAGGATAGCAGGTTGGAGCCCAATCTAGATGCCATGCCCCACATAGCTCTCAGAGTTCCCAGGGTAAGGATAATGAAAGGGGTCAAAATATTGGTTGTCCTCTTGGCCTGTCTATCTTTCTAATTTTTGGTCTCCATATCTCAGTTGTTGAACATCCAAAAGAGAAGGTTAATTGCATAACATTTTGTAAGGAAGGCAATGAGCTTAATATTACTATTTTATCCAACTATCAAGCACCTTGGAACATAAAATAGAATGATCATTTTCGAGCAACTGTAGATGTTCTAATAGTTAAATCTCTGTTTGGCTTCTCTGTAATCCATTTTTGTCTTTTTGTGTGCACACACCTAGAGATCTCCTCTTACCTGCTATCTTTTGTGTTTTGTTGTTCCCTGAGTACATGTGCAGGTGACATATGCCCCAGTTTGGGTGGCTCTTGAAGTTCCCAGGAGGATGGTGAGAGGATGGAGAAATAAGGAAAAAAGTCAGAATACAGAAAACTAGGCCAGATGGAGCCCTTTTTTGTAATATTTTTAAAGACTTTTTTATATATATTTAGTACAGGGTCTCACTATACAGACTGGACTCATAGTGATCCTCCTGTTTTCAGCCTCACAAGTGCTGGGATTACAGGTGTACTGTCACTCCCAGTCTCAGTCACTGTCTCAGTGGGCACCAGGAGTGGGGTGGACATGGCCTGCCTGGGATCAAACCCCGGTCCCTGAGTCTGCCTAAGCAGGCACTTTAGTCCACTGAGCTATCTGGCCAGCCCAGAGGCCTGTTTCTTTATGGGAAGGAACGAAAGGGAGAAGGGGAAGGGCCGCAATGGCTGCAGCATGTTTGCTTATACACTTGGGAGGTTGAATATCACATAACACCCCTCCACCTAATAGCATATCCATGTGGCTTGTCTTGGCCACCCAGTGTTCATGAGGCTGGCCTAGCTCCGGCCTATCCATGTTATTGATCTCCATCTTTAGCAGCTCCTAAAACTTAGGCAACCTAGCAACTTAGTGAAACCCTGTCTCCCAGCAAAAATAGATTTAAAATGATTATAAAGATTCAGTTCATTTCAACCCCCCTCGACCCTGGTCATCCTACCGATGCTTCCATTTGTCTTGGCAACATTGCTGTGGTTCTTCACTCTGTCCCCTTGAAGACTTTTCTCTTCTCAGTTAACCACAGTGCAGATATTTAGAGGAGTTTAAAAAGCAACTTACTCCTTGACTTTCTTGAGAAAATTTGTAAACTGAACATTGGTTCGGTGCTTGGACTGCAAACTGTCCTGCATGCCTTTCACACAACAGCATTATGGGGGTTAGCAACCTGTAAGAAGTAGTTAAGAGCGGGTATTGGATTATAATAGAGAGAGAAACTGGAAACAATTCAAAGGTCCAATGATAGGGGTTTGGCTATAAAACTCTGTGGAGCCACAGGATGCCTGTTATGCAATAATTAAAAATGATATTAGTCAAAAGTTTCTAAGAATGTAAAAAAAATAAGAAAATTAAACGACTTGTCTATGACAAAAATTGTATTTTCATACATGTGTGAAACACACACACACACACACACACAGATCCACATTGGATCTGTGAACTGAACTATGTACAACCAAAATTAGGATGCTTCTTGCTCTCCACACTCTCTGTCTTATTACTATTTCCAACTTTTATGTAACAGTTCTTTATTGTGTGCATGGATTTCAAGGTATATCTTCTCTCCTGCCCTCTCCACAGAAGTCAAGGTAAATTTTATTCCAACTTTACAGATAATGAAGCTGAGATATACAAATATTGGCCAATTTGCCCAAAATGACAAATGAGTAAACATGAAAATCAAGATTCCATACTACAACTATTTGGCTCCAAAAATCTAGGCTCTTTATTGCTTTTATGATGCTAAAGCCCTGTGACAAACATTATAAAAAGCATGGTATGAAATTCAAGGCTAGGAATGCTGAATGCCAAGGGTAGGGATCAGTTGGGAGCAGAAATGGGTGGAGAAGGCTGCATTCAGATCTACTGATTATGAATATTTTTGTGTAAGTTAAGAAACTACCTTTGCCCAGCGTCCAAGTCAGCTTCACACAGAGGTGTGTACTTCAGGGTACTGCATAAGGTTTGAGTGAAGCCTCTTTTCCCTTCTTCAGTATGTGCCAATGTGGTTATCAGCCTGTCCCACTGAGCCTTGCCACCACAGCTGGGCATCAGAAGCGTCCCATGCCCAACGGGTAGAGGCCACATCCATGGTCTTACTCTGCTGTCATCTCTGCATCTGTGACCCTCACCTCTTGAGGGCTTGCTGTGTGCTGCTCTTCAGCACAGCTCTGTGGATGACAGCAATTTTGTCTTAGGCCTTGAACCACAGGCTTATGGACAGAGCCTTGCAGTGTTTGAGGTGACAGTTATTTACCATGAGGACAGAAAATTCAAGAGTATGACACTTATACCAGGTTACCCTGTGAGCTGAAAATCCAAGCCAAACTCCTCACTTAATGAGGAGCATTGTGGAGCTTTTCTGCATGTCCCATAATCTCATACGGTTTTGCATATCTCTATTATTGTACATTCAGGCTTTAGGGCAGCCACTTGTTTATGTGTCTTTTTTTCAGTTGAGTTCAGCCTCTTTCTTCATTCTTTTATTTTGAGATAAGGTCTTGCTAAATGGTAGTTCATACTACTCTTGAACTCACTCCCTCTACCTCAGACTCCCAGAATGATGCAATTGTAAGCATGAGCCACCACATCTGGCTTCATTTCTGCCTTCTAAACATTATGTGCAACTAGAAGTATCCCTGGGAGTCATCATGCATCTGATTGGTTTCTTTCTTCTTCTGTGTGATTTAGTGGATCAAAAGATTTTCCTTGCTAGTCCTGAAGACCAACAAGAGGAATCAGAGTGCTAGAAAGGAGAGGAAATAAATTATGTTGAGGTTTGAATCACTGCCTAGGATGGGGGGCATACTGGTATGGCAGGGAATATACCAGGCATCTGAGAAACAGCATGAGAATGTAGCATGCCTCAGAGTGGGTCCCTGGAGGACCCCCACCTTTGCCTTTGTCCCATTTGCTAGAAGCACAGTGATTTGGCAGCAGGAGTTTCATGAATTCAGTCTTGTCTCTTAGAAACCCCCAGGTGTCCTGAAGAATTTGTTTGGCTCTTTAGAGGAGAAATAGAAGCAGCAGCCTTTTCCCCCATCCAAGTTGTAAAATAAGGGGGAACAGAAGCGTGTGATCTGCAAATTGGAACATCACGTTAATCCTGATAAAGCTGGGGCTGGGGAGATGGCTCAGTAGAATAAATGCTTCCCTGGCAAGCACAAGGGTCTGAGTTCAATCCCTGGTTCTGAAAAAAAAAAAAGAAAGAAAGAAAATATATATTCTGATAAAGCTCTTGATAGAGATAAGCTTGATGTCTTCTGGCCTCACGGGCTGTCTATGAACCTATAATCAGGCACACTTCATCTTATGGTCAGTAGATGACCGTAGGACTCTTATATGGTCAAAACTTAGGACTAGTAGAGGCTATCCAGATGGTTCAGCAAATTAGAGCACCTTCTTGGGCAGACACAGGGGCCAGGGTTTTGATTCTGGGCCTGCCACGCCAACCCTGCCACGGGGCACACTGAGACTGCCAATATGACTGGGTGTAGTCGCATGATCCTATATCCCAGTGTTTGGGAGGCTGAAGAACAGGAAGGATCACTCGGAGTCTGATCTGTGTAGTGAGACCCTGTATTAAATATATTAAAACAAAAAAACTTAGGACTAGAGAAACGAGGGGTAAGTATGAGTGAGCACAAGTTTTTCTATATTGCTGGGATGAAGAAAGTAAAGAGGCAGAGAAAATCTATGTAGTCTCCTCTACATAGAAGAGAATAGGCAGAATCCATGAGAAGCATCTGCCCCCAGAGATGGAGCGATGATGTGAGCCTGCGCTCTCCCACACGGGGTGGGAGCGCATGTCGGTGATCAGTTTGTATTGCACATCAGCCAGCAATGCTTAGATGTTTGCTGAGAGCAATGCTATTGGTAGTGGGTTTCTAACTCTCAGGACCTGTATTTGCGAGGGGACAGGTCCAAAGTGGGAGAATAAACACTGTTATCACCAGGAAGCCCTCAATATAAAGACTTTGCAGGAAGCTGGAGTTTAGAATAAGGAGATGAACAATGACAAGTATTCCATCCTGAAGGAGTGGCCTATTCAGTAGTGGAGACAGCAAATAGATCGAAAACTGATAGAACAGCAGGGCCACACAAGGGTCAAGCTCACACTGACCCAGAAATCAAGAATCCATTGGTTCTGCCTGGGAGGCTGAAGAGGTGTGCAGAAGAGGTGATGGCTGAGCTTAGAGGAGCAGGAATTTGCCAAGATTGGGGCACAGTCTGTGGGAAAGCAAAATGAGGGAGATCTTATCACGAGCATAGACGGCAATAGAGTCTCTCTCAACAGATGTTCATTAAGCATCTCTGCTCTTCATTTTAAGGATTCATTATTGGTTGAGTTAGGCAGATCTCACGGTCATGTTGCTTATTTTCCCACTTTGTACAGAAGTAGGGGTAGTGGAAGATGAGAGGGGCAGCTTGGGACCAGATCATGGAAGGTCTTAAGCATCATGCTGTGGAGGTCAGGGCTTACTCAGAACCCACTTCCCATCTGTTGTTGCTCACATCGTATCACAGAACAGCCTCGTGATAGGAACACATCAGCAGTATCCTATTGAAGGGTCAACATGGTCAAGCTCATGGTAGTCAAAAAAGGATGTCCAATAACCCAATGGTTGTTCATGTACTGGAAATATTAGACATGCAAGAAGTCTTTTTGACTTTTTTCAAGCCATAGGAAGAAAAATGAAAGCACTAGTAAAATTAACCAAAACCAAAATAAGTTTTTGCAATACTATTACATGGTTTGTAATGGTAGCATTAAAATCCAGTGTGGAAAATTTGAGCACATGTTTTTAAAGTACCATAGAAGTAAGTAAAATATCTCAGGGTAGAGTGTCTTCCTGGCAATAGAGAGAAAAACAAAAAGAGGGAGTTTATAATGTGCTCCAAAGATTTGGCCACATTTTTTTGGGGGGTGGGGGGTGGGGATTGTTGAGACAGTTCTACTATAGTAGTTCAGGCTGGGCTTGAACTTGTGATGGTCCTCCTGCCTCAGCTTCCTGAGTGTGAGGATTACAAGCATGCACCACCGTGATTGGCTTGGGCACCTTTCTTTTAACTTTTAGGATGCTTATTTTGTTTGTTTGGCTGGTTGGTTGTTGGTTTTGCTTCTCCTTTATCAAGTATCAAATATCAAAAATATTTAGATACACTGAAAGATTTTTTCTGTAAAGAAAAGTAGAGGGAAAAGTAATATGACGACAAATAGTTATTGACCACCTTTGTTACGATTGGTGCTACAGCACGTAAGAAAAATACATTTTCTCTTCAGTGTATCTAATGCTTACTGCTTAGAGTTTAATGAATAAAAACTACATCACACCCAGTCTGAATGTGTTCCTAAAAAGAGAGTTCATTTTAGATTTTTATAAGAGGAAAAATGGGAATGTTTTCGTTAGAAATAAGTTAATCAGAAACAATTGTGGGGACATGTTGCTTAAGTGTTTTATGAACAGACACAAGTCTTCGTCCAAATTTCCAGTTCTTTCCTGATACTCAAGGGAGAGCATCCTTCTTCTGAAGAGTGAAAATTATTCCCTTCCTTTTGAGGAAACAAAATGGTGATGGAACTCACATTGCTGACCTGAAAAATATACTATTTGGCATAATCATCTCTCTGTTCTGACTTTTTTTTTTTTAGCTGCAGAGAGGTGAGAAGCGTGGTCTTTGCGGTCCCCTTTCCTGTTGCAAAGCAAAAGAGACAGATATTTCTACATTACTTTCCCAATACCAGAGTGGACCCCGCAGGAGAGACACCATGCTGATCATTAGGATTCTGCCCCATCTCTTTCCAAATTTAGAGTAAGTTTGAACTTCCTAAAGTTAGGTGTGGCTGCATGAGCTGCTTTAGCCTACTGAATGGGAGAGGCTGGGCATTATGAAGTGACTCTGAAGGCCTTTCTCCAGGAATCCACCTCCCGGAAGCCAGTGACTAGGAGGTGCCTCTGCCCCTGGGGTAGTTCTAGGACTGGGGGCCTCTCAGCAGGAATAGATGTTTTACATTAGGCCACAAGATGTGTTGCATTCAAGTTCAAGGAGAATTTTTTAAAAGAAGAAAAATGAGGTGTCTGTCTGTCTGTCTGTCTGTCTGTCTCTCTCTCTCTGTATTTGGGATTTTGGATAGGGTCTACAGGGTTTACACGGTCTCATTACATAGATTGGACTTGTAGCAGTTCTCCTGTTTTCAGCCTCCCAAGTGCTGTGATTACAGGCACGCACCACCAGTATATCTCTCTTAAAGGACAAAGGCAAAGGACTAGAAAGGGTTCTCTTACATATTTAGCTGTGATCTGATCTATCTTGAATTATAGACCATGCTGTTTATAGTAAGGCAATGGAATTGTTTATATGCTAGTGGAAAGTTTAATAATCTATTTAAACTGTGAATGTTTCTATGGAAACCTTAGTTTCAAAATGGCAAATGGGAGTCATATTTTGACTCAACTCCAGTAAGTAAGCAATGGCTGCGTGGCATTTTATTTGATGCTGCATCGAAGCTTGGCAGATCAATTAGAAATGTGTGCTTGATTTCAGGGGACAGGAGTAACAGCCATATGTCATTTGTCAACTTACACCTATCTGAAAGAATCATTTGACAGCTTATCATCATCACCCACTCCCACAGGGAATGAAATTGCCTTAAAAATGCATGTTTACAAATATGACACATGATACCAAGATACATGCTATGCAATTTCAGTAACAAGAGCAACATAGTTATATAAGTAAAGCTAGCATCTATGAAAATGGGAAATATGTATTACTCTTTTTTTGTTGTTTGTTTTTTGTTTTTGCAGAACCAGGGATTGAACTCAGGCCCTTGCACTTGTCAGGGAAGCACTTATTCCACTGAGCCATCTCCCCAGCCCCTGTATTACTCTTAATTAGGGCATCTTAACTCTTACATGCCTGGGATAATTAGAGCATAAGCTAAGCTGCTGTAACCAAATACCTCAAACACAATGGCATCACTTCTCTGCCAACTAAACCATCACATTGCATGGCTTAGTTGGGGATGAAGAGATCTGTCCAAATTCTTGGCATCTGTATGGCTACTGGTAGCTCCAAGGAGTCTAGGGATAGTAATGTTACTGCCGATGGATACCCTCTCCACTTGTATTTGCCTAATTAGTTCAAGTTCACAACTAGCTTCAAGGAAATCTGTAAAATGTAATCTCTAACTAGGCAACCATGTGCTCAACTTAATGTTGAGTCACTCTATAACAGGAAAATGCATTCTGGGAATAGTTATCAGTCCCTACCACTATTCTAAGAGAATAGACCAAGTAAACTGAAGTAATCAGAGAAACTTCAGGAGAGAAAAAAGAAAGAAAGGAAGGAAGGAAGGAGGGAGGGAAGGGGGAAGAGGGAAGGGGGAAGAGGGAAGGAGGGGATGTAGGGAAGAAGGAAGAAAGAAAAGAAAGGAGGGAGGGAGGGATGGAGGGAGGGAGGGAAGGAAGGAAAGAAAGAAGGAAGGAACGAAGGGAGGAACGAAGGAACGAAGGAATGAAGGAAGGAAGGAAGGAACTAAAAATAATAAAGAACCTAACATGGTGAAAAAGATGAGGGAAAGATTTAAAGTATTTTCTAAAACATACCTTTTGTTATCACCCTAATAGTAAAATACATCAACATCATGTCCTTTTGATATGATACCCAGAGACAGATAAAAAGAATATCACTTTTCATTCTCACCCAAAATCCATAACATAAATCTAATAATGGGGAAATATTACATAAACCAAAGTTGAAGGATATTTTGAAAAAAAGATAGCTGGTATTCTTCAAGATCTTGAGCAAAAAAGGAAAGGCTGAAGAACTGGCTCAGACTGGAGGACATGAGGAGATATGACAACTAAAACATAACTGAGGGGGATTGGGGAGATGGCTCAGTGGAATAAGCACTTCCCTGGCAAGCACAAGGGCCTGAGTTCGATCCCTGGTTCTGCCAAAAATAAGGACCAGATTATTTCACACACATATAATATTTAGAAGCCAATGGAATACCCATTTCTGACAGGACTAAGTAAAAAAAGGGGATACAAAACAAGGACCATTTTATATTTGTATATACAGAATAGTTAAGATAGATATACACCTACTTTCACTTAATTCAATGAGTAGAAAGATTTGTACTAATAGTGTTTGGACAGGATATCCTGTCTGCTTCTTGTACTATGGATAACCACTAAAAAGATAACAATGTACAATGTATTAATTATTGAAATTGTCCTATTAATCAGTTTTGACATTGTCTCATCTATTTGTTTCTCAATAAAATAAAGGATAGAAAACAAAAAAATAATAAAAAAATAAAAATAAAATAAACCATAACTGAGATCCTGACTTGAATCCTAAACTAGAAAAAGAAAGACATTAGGGGAATAATCAAAATCCAACGACATATGTAGATTAATTACATTACACTAATTACAGGTCTTTTTCAACATTCCTTTCCTATATTTGATAGCTGCACTATTGATATGTAAGATATTTATCTGAAAAACTGAGTAAATACTATGTGGGAACATTGTACCACTTTGCAACTTTTTGTAAGTTAAAAATTATTTCATGATGAAAAGTTTTTAAAAGTCTCTTTTATGTCATATGAACATATTTCTCAGAGAAGGCTGATGAAGGCAATGTAGTCAGAGACCAGAACCCCATGAAGATGTCCATCTCCTCTTTTCTGGACTAATCCAATAGTCATTTAACTCATTTCTATGGCTTTTTCTCTCCCCACCTCTGTAGCTTGAATGGACCGTTTCTAATACAGCTCTCCTCGTCCGGTGGGCCATGAAGAATGCTACAGAGGCTCTCTCCTAACAGATTAAACCCACACTCCTTGCAATCATATACTATGCTTTGGTGGCCCAGTGTACACCTCCTTCTCTGTTCTTCACTTCTGCCCCTTTTAGACATCCTCCTCCCGAGCCCACAGAATTTCTATCTCTATCCCTCCCTCCTTCTGGCTACCTACAGTGCCTCCCTCAAACTCCTTCCTCTGTGCTTACTGGTGAATTCATCTGATGCCTCAGAGACCTGGCCTAAGCAGAACTTCCTCTTCAATAATCTCTTTAATTTCCCTCAACAGTACTTTATTTTTTCTATTGGCACTCTCTACAAGCACATCCAGCTTTCTTTTTAAATACTGTAACTCATCTGTTCTTTCTTGGTCAAGAACTGAGCTTTGTTCTTGGACAACAAAGACAAAGACAGAGTCTGTGCTTCCAGTGAGCTCCTGGTAGGGTGGGTGAGGCTGTAGGGCGGGCTCATCCTCCTGGTACATACAGTGCCAGCAGCGGGTTTTAGAGCTCAGTTGTTCCTGCAAGCAAGAACCAGGAAACTTTTCAAAAAGTATATCCGCGAGTTGGATCTCAAAAGGTGAAATAGATTTCCAATACACTTTTCATTTAATGGAAATTCTTCTCTCATCTTATTGCTGCCCTTCTGTATCTACTCAAACTCTGGCTGATCTATCTAGTTTAATTACCAGTTCAGCAGCTTCCCAATTCAGTCTTTTATGAACAACGTGAATGTAATTGGCAAAAGTTAACCCATTAGTGTTTAAAGACAAGCATGGACGTTGTCCTCAAATCTGTAAAATACAAACAACTGCTCACTTTGACCTTAGTTACCAAGGGATTAGAAATTCTTTTTAAAGAAAGTATGGCTCATAAAAACATTTGTTCTTCAAGAAAACACACAGACACAGACACACACAGACACACACAGACCCACACACACACTTACAAAGCACTTTCAAACTACTGATAATTAAAAATTAACATTGTTAATTATAAACCAAGAATGTGTAATATTGCTTACACTTGTGGCTTTCAAATTGTGTGTCAAGCCATCAGGGATGGTGCTGTGAATAGCCAAGGATGTAAGAGAGTATTATAAAATTTTTAGGAAAATGCAGAATTATTTAACATCTGTCAGGCAGAGTGAATTAATCCCAGAATGGAGTTCACAGTTTTAACATCAAATTGTACCACATTCCTTTGGATGATGTCATATCTTGGTAAAAACTAAAAGTGGTTTCTGTAGTAAAAAGCCAATGCCTCACAAAAATCAGCGTGGAAAAGGAAATGACAGGGCGGTGACCATTCTGATTCCAAGATTGAGAGCTCCTTCGGTGCCGGGCCTACACATCCCCTTAGTGATTGTGGTTATTCAAGAATGAAATTCAATATTTTTTTCTCTTTCAATTTATGTGTTTTATTTTTTGAGACAGCTACTAGATTGTTAGAATATAAATATTATTAAGGCGTTTGGACTTACTTCATAAATGGAAGAGTTCGGTATTTCTTTTGGCCTAGAGTGCCTTGAAAACAATTACTGAGAAATTAAGGAAGCTGTGAACTGAGAAATTTGAGAACCTCTGACCTACACTGTTATTGAACTGACAGTGGTGTTGCTCTGCTTTATAAATGCTTCATCTGGAGACCACTGAATATTTTTTGGTTTCCAAGGACCTCGAGGACCTCCAAGTGAAAAGATAAAAATATAAAATTCTATTGGAAGGCAACTCCTTATATTGTGGAAGGAATTGTAAAGAGCCTGTTCTACTAGCTTGGGCTTCCCTGGTGGGTCACTGCCACACACAGTGTTCCAGTTCCACGGCTCCAGGTGCCACTGATGAGCTTCATCAGGAGAACATGACAATGGGTTTGGACCATCTCCCCTTATCTCTGTGTGACAAAACAAACAGATTTGTTAATGGGACATCCAAGTTTAGGATTGCTTTTTGTGACTTTATTACTTCTCTTCTTTTGTGTTAACAAAACACCCGAGACAGGCTAAGTTATAAAGAGCAGAGGTTTACTTTAGCTCACAATTCCTCCTCTGGTGACAGCCTTCTTGACAGCAGGGTCCTGAGGCCATGCGTGGGATCACGCAGCAAGCGACGGGGCATGTGCAGGTGTGCGTTGTCCACGGGTCTAGCTTCCTCTTCTTATACAGCTACTACCATTCAGCCATGGCGAACATTTCAACTGCTCCACTCAGATTCATGCCTTTAGCCCCCCTACGTGTGATGATAATACAGTACCAATCCTGATCGTACTCCTAAGGAGCCACCTCTAGACAGTGTGGTCAGGTTAATTTAAATTTCTGATTCTCAATGAGGATTAAGTTTCAATCCTTGCACCCTGAGAGGACCTCTTCAAGCTATATCCAAACCACAGCAGTGACCGATCATAATACAGGGACGTGTTTTCTTATTTTCTTTCTACGGAACTACTTACCTCGTTCAGGCTTACACTTACTACCTTAACCTCATCGGCGCTGTGATTGTTGTGTCAGTTGATGAACTAGTCAGTTCATTTCTAGTGCTGCCTTTCCAGAACAAGAGATTTAGGGAGACGGGCTAGAGGGGTGGGAAAGGGAAAGCAAAAAGAATTAAGGTGAGCCGGGCGTGGTGGCGCATGCCTGTAATCCCAGCGCTCGGGAGGCTGAGGTAGGAGGATTGTTGTGAGTTCGAGACCAGCCTGAGCTACAAAGTGAGCTTAAGCCCAGCCTGAACTGCATGGTGAGACCCTGTCTCAAAAAGACAAAAAAAAAAAAAAAGAATTAAGGTGTGCTATGTACGTGTACCAGCTCTCCGCCATGAACTCAATCATTATGCACTGCAAATATGTACTACTAAAATTTTTGAATTTTTTAAAAATTAAAACAGTGAAGCTATCTTTCTCATGAAATGAAGGTGGACATGATTTGTCACAAGACAGGAGTGTGTTTAGGGATGGAGTGAGAAGGTGGATACTAAAGATATTGATTTGCTCTCAATAAAATAAAAGTTAAATAAAATAAAAGTGTTCATTTCACCAAGAATGGAATAATAACAGTATGTTTTTTTCCCGGTGAAATTGAAAATAAGCAAAATTACAATTTTGGCTAACTAGTTGACAAATAAAAGTACCTGGTATTTTTAAGATTTTGTGGGGAAGGCAATGATAGAAATAGAACCCAAGACCTTGGGCATGCTAGCCAAGCGCTCTGCCACTGTGCTGCACCACCCTGGGCTCTGAAAGCCCATTTTAAATAATAGACAAATAAAAAATTTCAATGGACAAAAGGGCCTGGGTCCTAGTAGAGCCTCAATTCCTTTAAAGCTGAAGTAAATCATTATTATCATCACCATCTTTCTGGATGTGCCTACTTAAGCTAGTTAACATCAATACATTATTTTTGCACTCTCACTGTATCTGGCAATTTAGTTATTCAATAAATACATTGACCTCTGCAGAAAAACTACCACAGTCTTCACAAGGCAATGATGCAACTGGTGGATCTGGGTGAATCTGAGTACAGTGGCTGCATCTTTCTTGCTCAATAATGAGAGGGAGGTAGGGAATTATACTGTCACTGCTACCGCAGTGTCCTCGGGAGATCAAATGAAGTCTCAATGACACACATATTTGGGCCATGACAGAAACAGAAAGACCATGCTCTTCCTTAACTTAGAAAGATGTGTTCAAATGTCTTAAGGGTGCTTGTCATAAGTGATCCCCACTAGTGGATTCTAAGATTATCTAAATGTTCTTTTTAAAAAGGGATTTAAAGTCTAACATATCAATACTTGATGGAAAATACCTATTCCATGTTGTGCCTAAGATGTTTGATATTCAGACAGAGAGTGAGGTTAAGCTCAACTGCCTATGTTATGGAGTAATAACGTCTCTAAGCTTCTCTTCTGGGAGGTTAAAAAATTAAGTTTGCATATAAAAAATTAGAGAAAAATAAGGGCTTCAAGGACAGACAACATTTTGGTCCTAACCTTTCAAGGTCAGTGAAGACTCAGGACATATGAGAACCTGTACTGCAAGATCATGTAACTAGTTGTGTCCCAAATTTTCTGATCAAGGAGACTATGAGGCCACAGAGGAATGTGATCGATGATGTATAGTGTGCCTAAGGAGAGTCACATGGAGAGAAAACATTCCCTCAGCTTTTCACAGAGAGCCAATTGGTCAGGCAATGGCCATGACTCATCCACATGGTTGACGCTGACAAAGGATCTACAAAGTGCAGTTCAGAGTTTCAGGTTAAATCCTGAGGGGATTCGACTGACCTTGTCAGATACAAAAGTTACATTTCTTGTTATATAGGTCTTGCTTTATCTTGGTCTTAACTATCCAGCAGAAAAGTACAAAACTGAGGTATAAAAAGCAAAGCCATATTACTACGCTGTGCTGTAAAAGGCTCAAGTGAACGACTTCTGACATTGCCAGTCTTATGGATAATCCACTCCTATTATGGACTACTGGATTATATTGGATTATTTTGCTGAATTCAGCACCTATAATATTTAAATGGCAATGGAATACCCACCTCTGACAAAACTAGACAAAAAAGGGGATACAAATGAAGGACCATTTTGTATCTGTATATACAAAATAGTTAGAATAGATGTACCACTACTTTCTTTTAATTCAGTGAGAAGAAAGATTTGTCCTAATAGTGTTTGGACAGGACAGCATGCCTGAATCTTGTACTATGAATAACCACTAAGAAGACAATATGCAATGTATTAGTTATTGAAACTGTCATACTAATTGGTTTTGAAACTCTCATATTTCTCAATAAAATTAATAAACAAACAAATAGATATATGAAGAGATGACACTTAACACAACATTGTGAACATGACTTATGCTGTTGAATTGTAAATTAAAATGAATAAAATTGTAACAAATAAATATTCTTTTTTTTCTTGAGACCACATCCTGTTTCTAAAGATTGAGAAAGAGGATCCTGGGAGATGGTTCAGTGGAATAAGCGCTTCTCTGGCAAGTGCAAGGGCCTGAGTTCAATCCCCAGTTCTGCCAAAAAATAAAAAATAAAAAACAAAAAAAAATAAAGATTGAGAAAGAAAAAAAAAAACAAAATAAAGATTGAGAATGCAAAACACACACAGAAAAATCACAATTTAACTTTCACTGGGGTATTGTTTGTGTTCAGATTAGAAGTAGATTTTTATGAATAATTGATAGTATCAATAACTTTTGGTCTCTTATAAAATAGGAAAGTGTACAGTGTAATCTGAAGTAATAGAAACCTAGAGTAGAATTTCTTAAACCAACACAAGGATGAATATAATACTCATTATACTATCAAGAAAAGTTTATTTGGCAAATTCCCTGTTATACAAGAAATGGCTCTTTGAATTTTAGTGATAGAAAGCCCAACCTTGAATGATTTAAGCATAAAGGGAATATATTGGCCGTAAAAATAAAAACTCAAAGAGAAAAGTGGACATTGGGCAGAACATCAAAGACAATGTTAACAGACACAGCTACATCCTTCATCTCTCTTATCTATCTTTATTACTTGTCAATACTTGTGATTTTTGTGGTAGCAAGATGGCCCAAGAAAATCCAAACTTACATATTTGCAATTCAGTTCCAGTGGACAGAGCAAGTGTCTCTCTCCCAAGTTGTGGCAAAAGTCTTATGTGTTTCTTCACTGTTAAATGTATCATATGCCCATGAACCCATTGCTGTAGCCATAGGAAGATGGTGCTCTTATGGGTAGGAGCCAGAAGTGGCCCTTACTCAAAAGGTCTACCTACACTGCTATTGAGTGAGTACCAATAGATAATGCACAGATGAGGGGAGAAGTTGAGGGAGAGCTTTTTGAGGGAGGACAAATGGATAAGAAAAATGCCAAATATCCATTCCTGAAGCAACGTCTTCCCCTTAGAGAGCCCTTCCTAGTCCTCATCTCAGTGCAAAAAGTTTACATTTGTAATCCCATGAAAAATTATTGGAATTGTAGTGAGTTAATTCCAATTTACCACTTCCAGTGCAAACCATGGCAAGAATAAAGTTGCTAAGGCATATTTATAGTTATAGGAAACCAAGGGAAAGTAAGTCCAGACATAGGAATGTCTATCCAGAACAAAGGTTTCAACCCAGGGCCAAACCTAGGTTTTATTAAGTCATGAAGAAGGGAGTGGCTTGAAGATGTGTGACTATGAGAATTGTAGGAAGTAGGTGAGTGCTGTCAGCTGGACTAGGTAGGAGGCCTGAATTCACCTTGCAATATGCAAAGAGAAGGGTATACAGAAAGAGTAATCTGGAGAGTACAACTAAGGTAGTGTGCAGTGTTTGGGAGTTGGTGCTTCAGCCTGATGTATATTCTTTCATGCCCTGGGAAATCATAGCCTCTTATCGTGAGGCTCCATCCCAGAGATAGGATGGAGCACAGCTCTCTATCCTGTCTTGTTCCAGCTCACATATGCTTTCTTTGGGAGATATGAAGGTATGGAAACATGACCCTCTCATCTTTGCTTCAAAGAATACATATTAGGATCTCTGGTGGGGCCAATTTGCATTGCTTAAGGCCAATTGAGGGGATAAGGAAAAGTCACAGCCAGCTCTGTATATATCAACACATGGAAAAAGGGTGAGGTTTAGTGAAAATGGAGATAACTGTTCTTCGTTCAAGGACAATCATCCAGGTAGCCCTACACACTCCCTCTTTTCCAAGAAATAGCATGTCTTAGTAGATTGCACATGTTAAGAATTTTAACTCAAAACAGCCATCTGGCCTCAAATGATCAAGTACTGAAAAAATAGTAACATGAGGCAGAGGTTCAGAAAGAGTTTGACAACGAGACCTCTGGATGTCTCATTGTTTGTATCTACTAATTTCCATGGTGCAACCATTCCTACCATGGTTTGTTTCAAGCAACCACCATGGTAGACCTGACTGTGGGTTTGGGAGGAGATAAGCGGTCACGAACAGACTCTGGCTCTAAGACATCACTGGCCATAAGTGATGTTCATGAGGGTTTTTTACATATTTGTAGCTTTTTTATGCTTCTGAAGTAACCGAAAAAAATCTCTCAAAACTTTCCCAATTAAGACATAAGCAGAAGTTGAGATGGGAAGGGGCTCAGTGATAAGAAACAGCTTTATCACCAGGTCAAAAGTATACACATTTTGATATTTTTGATGAAAACCATAGAGATAAATCTGTCATTTGGTTGGTCATATAGCTACATTAAAATAGTCCCCCTTACTACATAAAAATTTCAGGAAAACCCCCAGCAATTATGTGGCTGCTATTGCCTCTGTCCCCATGAAACACTGCCTAGTCAAGCATTTCTGCACACATGTCCCCTGAGACAGCCTTGACTCCTCAGGGAGGTCCCTTGAGCTCAAAACTTTCTGGCCACAGAAGACACATCTGTTTGTTGATATTTTTTCTAGACTTGTAATTACAGGAACCCTATATTTTCCACTCTGGTAAATGAACAAAGACAAGGCTCACAGTCAGTGCTGCAGCTCAGAACACTGGGGACTTGTGACGAATGAGGAAACAAGCACAATGGCCAAGGCTAAGGCTCTAACTGAGAAAACACAGTGTGAAGGTTTAGGTTTGACCTTGGCAGGCAGGCAGGCAGATGTCACGCTATGTGGAAATGATAGGACATGTTCCTGGATGATTCTTAGTATAAGAATAAATTGCCTCTTCCCATTTTTCTAGAAAACCATCTTTCCATGGAATGACTGTGAATCCAGGTCTCATCTACTGGATTTATGCTCACCTCCTCTCTATTATGTTGGGCCCTGTAGAAGGGACATTTG